>FIZU01047941.1:0-40633 GCA_900064475.1 Pseudococcus longispinus
AAAAATAAATATTGTTGGTTGCAAAAGAGAAATTTACGCTTTAGAGCGGCCCCAATCTCAACTTGGATAGACTATACCTCCATACGTAATGTTTCAAGCTACCTTGGTCCATATCTGATTACTTGAACGAGATCGGCTGGATATAGAAATTAGAATAGATCCATCGAGGATCTATTATCCGGAAAAAGGTACTATACGAATAAAGACAATGAACGTGAGAATAGGAATTTGATAAAATTATCTTCATAAAGAAATTTTGTAAATTACCATTCGAACAATGCAAAAAAAATTCATTACAGAAACCAAATTTTACTTTTTATAAATATTGAAGAAAATAAAAATCATTTCATCTCTAATAAATGATAAAATTATAAATTTTAAGAAAAAAATGTATAAAAATTTCTGAAAAAATTGATAAGTAGCCTATAGGCATATAAAAATAGTACAAAAGAAAAATCAAACTTATAAAAACAAATTGGTTATTAGAATCTTCCTATCAAGTCTTCTCCTAAGAAGATTACCGTAGTACATTGTAGGGACAGTCACACTGGATGCTTTCTTTTTTTGATGGAATCTGTAGACCGCCATGGATTTCTCGATAAATCATTCAGCAGATTCTTGTAGCATACTCCGGCGGTTACAGTTACCTAAATTTTTACAGCTATTATAATCGAGTGAATTTTAAAAATCACTCTCATTTAGCATGCTTAACGACAATTCTAAGGAAGTTGTACAATAAGATGGTGTAGTACATACCGTATTTGATTCCACAGCAGAAACAACAGTGTCTGGTTTTGGTATTCGTGAGAATGAGAATACATTCGTTTGATTTTTAGATGCAGCACTAACAAGTGGACTACTCTCTAAGGAAACCACTTTATCTTCAGCCGTTTTGCGAAGTGTTTTCTCAGCTTCTAACTCTTTTTTCAAATCTTCAACTTTTTCCTGCAAAAAATACCCATTATTTGGTGAAAACATTGTGTTATGTGAATAAGAAATTTAGAATTGTGGGATTACCTAGAATTACAATTACACGCGAATTTGAAATCAGACAATTCCATTACCTGTAACGTGTTTTTCTCAATTTTGATTTTTAATTTTTCATCTTCCAAAGATTTGATCTTCACGGACGTATCCTTTTTGTAAGTTTCGAAATCCGTCTCTAACTTGTCCATACCTAGAGATTTTTTCATCGACGAGATCGTCATTTGTTGACCTTCGCATTTCTTCTTGTAATTCTGTATCTGAAAAGATGAGAAAAGCAACGAGTGGTTATCAGAGTTGCGAATGCATTAGGCGAGTTTCATTTTCATCCAAATATTCAAAATAGGTACTCGTACGTACGAGTACATTAATTTTAGGTTTTCTATTACTTACTTCGGCCTCTCTCAGTTCATCGAAAGTTTTCATTTGTTTCAATAAATTATCCATTTTTCAATTTTCACACTTTTGACGAGCTAACAAAATTCCATCATTATTCGTACACAATGCATGTTAGCACCTGTATTATTTTTTTTTTTTTTTCGACTTTGAACAGTGACATCGTAAGTCATAATCACGAGCATTTGCAACGAAGCGGTGACGTTCGCCGGCACTAAAGGCATAACGAGCTCTAGTAATTGACACGTAATTACAATACATACCTACATATTATGCTCGCCTATTAACATATCAACCCATCAAGTACGAACTGGTACATTAAAGACTACACTTGATCTTATCATAATCTGCTGATAGTGTTTTTTTCTGTTCCGAACACGCAATAGATAGGTAGGTACCTAGCTGATGTTTGTACTTGAACTAATGTTCTTGCAGATCTACCTATGCATACAGGGTGGCTGGTGAGTGGTCTACCCAAACTTAAAATATGGATACAAAAAAAAATAAAAACGTAAGATGAACAATTTGCCTATCTTGAAAATTGAAGGGGCAAATGAGCTTTCGAAAAAATTGAATAGAAATAAATTTTCAGTTATAGGAGTTGGTAGTAAATCAAAAACTGAACAAATTGCGCTGTTATAATTTTTTGCCTAATTTCAAAACTGAAGGGGCTACAAACATAGGAAAACAAATTCCAAAAAAATTTAAATGTATATCTACTACTAATTAACTTCATTGAAAGGGCCTTCCATGATAAGATAGTGAAATCGGCTCTTGACCTAAATTTCCTGGAAAGTGGTCCTAAACGTTACCCTTGACCCCCCCCCCCCCACCCCACCCCCTTCATATTCACGAATAATCGCCCCGTATATATCAAAATTTCAATACACGACATCTTCGGAGGGGGTGGGTGATAAATTCTTAAATTTTCACAGATTGTGGAAAATATGTGGGTACACTTGTGGAATTTTTTTCAAAAAATCTAAAAAAAATTTCTCAATTTTTTTGCACTTTGAAATAATTTTTTTTTTAAATTTGGGGGGGCGATATGGCTGAATTTTTTTCAAAATTTTGTAATACCCTTAAGTATAATATATTTTTTTTCGAGACCCAAAAACGACCGGAACATTCTTTAAAAAATTCAAAACTGCAAAAAAAACTATTCATTTTAATGCTTGAAGGGGAAAAATTTTGAATTTTTTTCGGGGCCCAACCCCCTAGTTTAATGTGATTTTATGAGAGAATAATACAGAAAAAATTTTAGCCCGATCGATACATATTAACCCGCCCCTCAACGACTATTTTGAAAATTGAACATAATTAGCGCGAGCTCGGGATTTGCCACGCGTCGTAGTGGAGTAATGCTCAGTGCGGGCTCGTTTGTGTTCAATTTTCAAAATGGTCGTTAAGGAGTGGGTTAATATGATTTTCTGCATCGTTCTCTCATCGAGTGACATCAAACTAGGGGGCTGGGTCCCGAAAAAAATTCAAAATTTTTTCACCCTCAAGTATAAAATGAGAGTAAATTTTTTAAAGAATGTTCCCGTCGTTTTTGGGCCTCAGAAAAAAAGTTTTACCTAATAAGAGTATTATAAAATTTCGAAAAAAACCAGCGATATCGTCACCTCCCCCAATTTTTTTTACATTTTTTTGAAAATTTCAATGTGTAAAAAAATTGAGGAAATGGTTTTAGATTTTTTGAAAAAATTCCCACAAGTGTACCCACATGTTGCCCACAATCTGTGAAAATTTCAGAATTTTTCACCCGCCCCCTCCAAAGATATGGTGATGAGTTTTTGCATCAGGGGTAACATTTAGGACCACTTTCGAGGAAACTTGAGTCAAGGGCTAATTTCACTATCTCATCAGGGAATGCCCGTTATTTTAAAAATTTTTTGTTTCAATTTATATTTATTGCCCCTTCAATTTTGAAATCCGGCAAAAAATTATAACAGTGGAATTTGTTCAGTTTTTGATTTACCATCCAGTCCTATGATTGAAAATTCGTTCTGATTCAATTTTTTTTTGAAGACTCATTTGCCCCTTCAATTTTCAAAACAGGCAAATTATTCATCTTATGTTTTTTTTCAGTGGTACCCGGTTATATCTAAATTTTAAGTTTGGCAGACCACTCTTGAGACACCTTGTATAGTAACTAAAATTAATCGAACTCACTGAGTATAGGCTCTTAGGCTAAAACATTTAATGCTCTAAATTGAAAAATAATTTCAGTCATTGAAAGATTCCATGAATATCCGAAGAACATAAAAGGCCCATTATTTATATTTTCTAATCCATTTTTTTCACATTGATTTCCAAATCAATTCATCGTCCCCAAATTGAAAATTCAAGCAAAAAATATACTCAAAAACAGTCATTTATATTGAATCAGAATACATTAAGAAATATATACATAATTTGCAATAAATTAACTAATAATTTAACGTTAAACAATTATTTTTATAATAAAATATTCAAACAATAACAAATAAAGAAAAATTTTTTGGTAATGAAGCAGGCGTATACTACGAGAATTTTACATAAAACATAAAATACCGATTACATAATAAACAGAACATCTTATTCAGCACAGACATTATCATTTCTTATAACAAAAAAAAAGACATTAGTTACATTAAAAAGTACGAATAAATCAGTATAGTATAAACATCGTTACATAAAAAATTTTCAAATGATATATGGAACATAATAGCCTTAAAAAATAACAAATGACCATAGTTCCCGAAGAAAAGAAAATCATCGAACAAAAAAAATACCTGTACTAATACGAAAAAAAAAAAATATATATGAAAGTTATTTTTCGGCATGAAATAGAAAACAACAAAAAATTAACAATGAATAAGTAAATAAAGGAACAAAAAGTAACTTCGAATAAAAATCAACATATTATTATCAAGTTGAAAACTTCTTTTTTCACAAACTTTACCATTGATATTGATTTTTCAATAACGCGTTATAGTTTTACAGCAAGAAAACCTAATTGGTACAAGAGTAGAATTAAGGAAATTTTTTTTTATCATTTTTTTTTTCAAAATTAATTTAATTTAATTTTTATAACAAAAATGCATAATAAAAATGGAAACGAGTTAGGTACCAAGAAAAAAATAAAAAAGATGTTATATAAAGAAATATACAATTTAGCTCAATTTAGAGATATTTTTATTTAGAATAAACGCGAGAAGCTTAAGTACAGATTTTAAAAAATACATACACGTCTATATAAACGTAATAGCTTTATTCACAACAGATCGAAGAACCAAGTACCTATAAATATTATAAGCGTAGGAAGTAATTTCTTTTTACAAAAATCCAAAACAAAATGTTGATAATTTCAGTGTATGAGAAGATCGTCTTTGGAAGTTGACAATTTTAGAATAATAAATGCTAGGGAAAAATTTCAAGTTGGCACTTGGCAACTGGAATTTCTGATTTAAATTTTAAAATTCAAAGTTTTTTATCGATAGTAAATTCAAAATGATTATACATAGGTTATGCTGAAATACCAGAGTTGAGTGGGCAACTTTTCAGTAGGCAGGTAAATAGGAACTCATTTAATGTACAGATTTAAAGTCTCAAAAATAATGGTTATTGATAAATTTCAACTATTTTTCTATAAAACGAAAGGAACCGAGAAGTTTTTATTTTAAACAGCGGTTGGCAATATGGTAAAATCTTGTAATTCGGATTTCACCGCGTCAAAAATAGGTTTATGATTTTCATCATTACCACTACCACTACTATTGCAAAGAGTTTGAAGTTTGCTTAAATAATTATTGAAATTATCTCCGCCGGTTTTTTCTGCAGAATTATTAGGCATTTTCACATGTTCCAATAATGACATCACGTTATTCCGGAAGCTTTCGTAATATTCGTTCAAATTGTCAGAGCGTTGAAACATTCCTTCATTTTCCTAAATTCAAATTCAAAAGTTGATCATAACTCTATCGTTTTAATAAAACAAAAAAATTGAATTTTAATGACTTAAGTACTGGCCATTCTTATCAATGTTAATGATAACCGACGTAATTTTTTTCAGCGTGTTTAAATTTCAAAAAAATTGCAAAAATCGATCGAAAAAAATTACTCGATCATTTACACTTGCAATAAGCAGACCAGTGATTTCTCTACCTTGGTCCTACCTTGTCCCCATGTTTCAAATGCGCCTCCATAGCATTGATATCAGTTTTCAAGCGTAACATCTGCGATTCAACCCTGGCATTTTCACGTTGTAATTCAGTTATTTCAGCTTCCAAAGTATACAAATCTTCTCCATTAGCACCAACACCGTTATTTCTAACTGCACACTCAACACCTACAATCAGAAATATTATTTCATTCAACATCAACCATCTATGGGAATTATAATCCTTCGTATAATCATTCGTTATGGAAAAACAACGGTAAAAAATATCATAGGTGCTTACTATTCAATCCTTTTTGATAAAGTTGATAAAGATCGTTATGGGTTTGTCCGGGAGGAGGATATTTCGAAATGGGTTTTTTATTGTTTGTACAATTGGACATGGCTCGATGGGATAAAAAAGAACCGTTCAGATGGCTAGCACTTTCGCAACTCGTCATACATCCGGTGATATTTTCTAGCTTGGGAGTCGTACCGCTGACCACATTGACGGCTGCTAGAGCAGCTTTGTGTTGTTCTACAGCGTTGTAATTTTCCATCACCCGCATTTTGTTTCGATTTGCGATCGGGCAACCGGAAGCACTGCAAAATTTCAAATTTAATATTTCATTCGGAATTTGAATAAAGATTGTGTAAAATTTTGCTAAATATTACCTTCGATGAGACAAGAATTTGCCAGTTGCATGTCCAGAGCCATCACATCCTTGAATTGGACACCTGAAAAAATTTTACACAGTTGAAAATTTTTCAGGTTGAAGGCAAGAAAATTGGTCGAATTGATATTCACCTTAGAGGTTCTGAATCATGTCCATCACGTGGTTTACTTTTAGGTTTATTTGCTCTAGGACAGCCGGACAGTGATCTGTGGGATGAATAATTACCAGTAGCATGACCCGACCCATCACATCCGGGAGTTGGACATTTTAATTCTTGCGAATGATGAGTATTTAAATTGGTACGTTCAGAACGTGATCCTCCCAGCAAACTAAAATCCATCAAATATAATTAAAAACGATAAGTAAATCTGGTTAGGGAGAGGGGTGAAAACCATTCAATGTACCTGTCTTCTTTCGACGACGATGAAAGTTTACTATGTTGAGGAGGTGGAGGAGGCATATTATAACAAGGACTTTGCGAATATCCGGACGCAGCACTTGGATAAGCATTAGCTGAATATCCACAAGCGTAACTTGCTGCCGAATACGAACTATAGGCGTTACTCGGGTATTCTCCAGCACCAATTCCTGGATAACCGATATGAGGACTCATAGCAGCGTATCCTAATTCATTTTTTCACCATTTTAAATTATTCTCAGTACTTCGAATAAATAGTAAAATTAAATACGATGATAATTTACCATTGACACTTCTGTAAGAATCCATATAATGAGAAGCGCCACTATCTGGTGTAGAATCTCTACTATATGCGCTTGGACCAGAGAACACAGTATTTCCGGAAGACCTAAAAGGCATCAGTTTAAAAATAATTTATGCACCTATAGATTTAGATTTGTACATAACCTTCTCAGTCTGTACATGTTTTTCAAAATTATGATTACGTTACCTGCTTATGCTGAGATCTAACGTTTGTGCATGAGGACTAGGAACTTGTGGACTTCCTGATACCACATGAGGGCTAGCTTCAGACTGACGATCTGCATACTTCTGAGGACTAGTTCCATAAGCCGTTGCCTGAAAAAAAGTACACGGGGTTAGAGTTGAAATATCACATAAGACATAATCAGAGGACCAAATTCGAAAATATTTTAATAAAGTAACCTACATGTGGACTCGGAGGAGTAATGCTGGAAGTCGAAAGATCCATGACAGATGGTGGTCCGTTACCAGAACTGTTCGGTGATCGAGAGCCCGTAGAAGCTACACATTTTACTGATAAATTTATCGCCGATGATGATGAAAATCCTGAAGATAGTGATCGATTCGCGGTCCCTTCGTATTGGTAACTAGGCCTAAAAATTGGTTCAAATTATACTTACCTACTTATAATTTATTTTATTTGCCATAGAATGTAATAGAAAAAAGTTATTTATAGGGAAACGAAACCTAAAGAAAACCTGAGAGCAGAGATTTCCCTTCTTAAAATACCATCTTTGCCAATAACTTTCTCAAATGCTCAATAATCTTTTCTCTTCACTCCATGCTCAAAATTAATTCGAATTTCAAACATGTTTTTTTTGAGGTTGTGGTTATCTGGATAGAAAAATGTTGTACAAGTAGAATCATAGACAAGGTTTTTCGATGTTTCTTAGCCATTGGTATTGTTCCTCCTTCCACTGGGTAAGTAGGCAACCAAAGCAGAGCACAAGTAGCCATACTTGACTACCCTTGAAATTGAAGGGACGAAGGTATGCTAATGAAAAAAATTATTTCTCATCTTATTTATCATTTTTGATTTGTGTTGTGGTTTGCGCCATTGGAAGGAGCATTTATTCTAGGTTTCTTTTTCGTCTAAAAATTTTTTGGGTTAGGTGATCAGGAAGCTCCAAAAACTAATAAAATATTTTTAGGAAACAATTTTTTTTTCTTTTCAATTTCTTTTATATTAACCCGCCATTATTATGAACTTCATATCACTCAGTAAAAAGAGGTCCTTTTCCCAATGGTGCAACCCCCAGCTTTCTATCTTACTCGAATCAAAAGTTTTGCTTGTTTAACTTGAAGAAAAATCCCAGAAAAAATCACTTTTCTCACTCAAATTTCATAATTTCATAATTTGCCCAATGAAGTGATTTCTCGATTATGCAGCAACCCAAATCAAACTCGTTCAGGAATGTTAATTCATAAACTTGACAGTTGAATTTTGGTACATTTACACATAATGATACCAATTTCAATTCTGAAATTAGGCAACAGGCAACATGGGCAGATGCACCTAATTGGGTGAGATGGTGAGCGAAAATTTTTAAAATCTATCTTTACACAATTTCTTTCAATTTTTTCCTACCCTAATCAGTAACACAGGTTGCAGAGGGCTGAAAAGTAAAGATTTCCTATTTTCCTATTGTATGGGCATATGGGGTGTTCCAATAGTAGTGTCTCGCCTTCAAACCAAAGATGCAACCACTCAAATTACATACGTGTATGTATGTTTGCCGACCGCTAGGATTTGAAGGTGCAATAATATGCGTTAGTCCTGGCAGTTGTTTCAAAACGCCGTAACTCTGCGGAAAATATAGATCAGAAATTTTTCGAAACTTTCTTGTAGAACTTTTCAAGCTTCACAAAATAAGTTATATTCAAGTTTTGCCTAATTCTAAAATTGAAGAAACTACCATGATTTGAAAATTTGTAGGTTTCATAACTCCTTCAATTTCAAGTTATGTAAAATTTTGTAACAACCGTTTTTGTTGAGCTTTTGGAACTCTATAAAATGAGCTAATAATTCTTGGATTAAGTTCAAAATTGGAGAAGCTTTATTTTAGATTTCAGAATTAAAATTTATGTTTATGATATAAATTAATTTAAATTTAATTAATTTTATAAATATAAAATTATTTAAATTTAAATAAAATTTAATTTAAATTGATTTATATTATATTAATTAATTTAAAAAAATAAAATGATTGAAATGATGAAAAGTGGCATTATTTTCTTGAAATTAAATTTTTTCTCTTTAAAAATTTTTCAAAGTGGTCTCTCATGTTTTCTATTTTGGAGTTGATCAAATAATTATTAGCTTATTTTGTAGAGCTCAAGAAACTCAAAAAAAAATTACACTTGGGTACAAAATTTTGCATAACTTGAAAATTTAAGAAGTTATGAAGCCTACAAATTTTCAAACCAACGTAACTCCTTCAATTTTAGAGTTAGACAAACCATGAATATAACTCATTTTGTAGAACTTCAAAAGTTTCACAAGAAAGTTCAAAAAAGAAATTACCTAACCATATTATCTGAGGAGTTACAAAATTTTGAAACATCTATCAGGATTAATGCATACATTTACCCCTTCAAATCCTGAGGTTCGCAAGCATGCATACACTTATGTAGTTTGGATAGTCGCATCTCTGGTTTGAAGGCGGTGCACTACTACCTAAACATCCTGTACATCAATTTGTCTTCTCAAAAGCTCTCTTCTATCTTTTTGTTTTTCAAATTAGGGATCGTCATTTTTACAAAATTTTCGACTCAAAAATCGAAATGTAATTTTATAAGAGTAGCGGAGAGGCAAGTCAGACTACCTATCTCGCAAAGGGCATAAAGTGCAACAGAAGAAGGAGTCTTAATTGCTGCCCAATGTTAATATAGAAGGCGATACCTACAAAAATGAATTATTTAGTTCAACTCACAAATTAAAGTATTTACAAAAGCCTACCTATTTTCAAATCATCATAGCTCCTTTAATTGCCTACCTATATTATCAAAGGAGTTATGTTGTTTTAAAGTAAACTCTTCGCCCTTCAAATCTTAGATTTAGCAAATTTGCATACACTAGTATAGTTGGGGTAGCAACGTTTCTGTTTTGAAGGCGATGCACTACTACTGGTACCTCCTGCATGCTACTGGTACAGAGTTATAAAAATCATCTCATCATTACTCTACTTGATGCCAGTTGAACTCAAAGTGCGAATATGAATAAGTTTGAGAACTCTGACGTTCTTGGGAAGACTGCTTAGCCATCAAGATTGCCACTTGGCCAAATTGCAGGCGAAAAGATCATATTATAAATCGAAACACCCAGTATGACTATGGACAAAGGTCTACTACAAATATAAACAGAATATCAATACATTACCTGGGATAGACGGGCGTAGTAGTTTGATTGTTCTGCTCGTGATGCTGACACTGATCAGATTTTATACTCGGCTGCAAATGCTGCTGTTGTTGTTGCTGTTGATGCTGATGATGAAAACTAGCTATATTCTGGTCACTATACTGCGACGGGTATCTTTCGCAAGGCTGGGACGGAGTTTCGTATCGGTCGTAAGGCGTCACATTAGCATCATAAGTTCTTCCGTCGTATCCGCAAGGGATCTCGTTCGAATACGACGGTACAGGCCTATTTATACTATTCAACGTAAACGCACGATCGTGCTGTTGATAAATGTCATCTGACGCGTTACTATACACCATGGAGTTGGTATCATAAGTTCCATGATGTTGTTGAAGTAATCGTTTTTCATCCAGCATGTAAACCGATGGGGTGGAATTATGGACATTGTGCGGAGTAGGTACACTGGAAGGTGTTATTTGCAACTGGCCTTCGGGATTTATTTGATAATGATGGTTTTGATTCAACGTATCCATGCTCGAGACTGACGACGAATTCGAATCGTGATTTATATACGAGTCGTAATTATTAGCCAATAACCCAGCGTTGTGATTGGATAAAGACGAACGACACACAGACGAATTTGCTACCTCGGTTTTGATATTATCGCTCGTCCTCGAAACGCATTCCGTTTTCGTTAACAGTTTATTACTTTCTTCGCTCTTGATGGGATTCTCTTGCAGGAGGATCTTCGTAGGGCGTAGGGTCGGTTTGGCTATGTTATTGGCGTAGTACGAAGACGATATGTAATCTATGGAACGAGAATTTGCCGGATTATCAGCGTACACCGGTAACGGGTACGATTGTTTTATATCATTTATGGCCATCGACGGTATCGGCGTAGGTTGCCTGATTTCTTGCTTAAAAGGCAGTTCTAACTGATTGCTGGTGGTAACTGCAAAAAAATCATATACAAGCGTTACTTTGGCACATCTACCAAGTCTACCAAAGGCCCTAAGTTATTTCTGCTGACTCTTACTCGAGGCTGGTCGATGATGAAGAGATTTTTTAGACTTTTCGCGATTAGCTGCTCTTTTAGAAGCAGCCGCTATAGGGCAACCGGAAAGACTGCGGTGTGTACTACGATTCACGCTCACATGACCACGACCATTACAACCGGGTGTAGGACATTTCAAAATAGTTTCGTGCATCGCCAAAACTAAGTACAAAACAATGTTACCAACATGAGATATTTTTCAATTACTCGCATAAGTCGAATAAACATTTTTTTCTTAAAAAACATCAATTATGCGAGTAATCTTTTATATAGTTTGAGTATAACATTTTTTCTAAAATTCAGTCAAAAGCATGATAGAGAGAATAAGTTGGCAAAAAAAGCACCGACAAAATTCGTTCGGTTATTCATTTTAATTTTACATATTTAGGTACCTAAAGTCGAATGAAACATCGTTTTTATACTCAAACTATTAAATCGTTGGTCACATTGTTTTTTTTTTGTTTAGCAATCGCAAATGCACTGATTTTTCAACATGGATAAGGAAATTAAACTCTTAAACTCTCTACCACGCTTATTAGACAAACAATTGATCACTTTTAATGTATTACGTCAATTTTTTAATTCAAACTGCTTATGTAGACTAGGGTTTCAAAACTCCAAAGGATATTTTTATTTGGTTAGAATACAACCTCGCTCGTTATCTCTCCTCCAACCTTTGGGTAAAAAGGGATCTGGATTTAATTACTAATTGATATCGAAATCATTTAGGAATCTCGCCCGTTGTATTGGTCCTCCTCTCAAATTATGCTAATTAAATTACACAACGTAATGAAAAACGAAATATTTTATTTGGCTGTTGTGCCGTAGGACTAATTACTCGGTATTTTTTAAATTATCGCAGTAGACGATTTAATCTCGTTATCTACGTATAATTGTAAAACTTATGGCAATACTCACTTTCTGGCGTCATTTTGTCCTTTCTGGGACATCCAGAAATGCTGCATGAATTAACATATTATCATTTAGATTAGATTTTTTGCTGCTCTTTTACCGCGTTATAATTCCAAACGATTTAATCGAAAATGGAGGAAATAATTTAATATAATTAAATAGGTACCTATCTACTTGAAAAATTTTGGATTTGTAGATATACCTATTATACCTATCAAATGGAAAGAATGTATGCGGGTAAAAAATTAAAAATTTTCGACTTTGCTATGATTGTGATCTTATCTGATATAAATCGAATTGAAACGTCGAAAATATTAGGCCCCCAGGTCATTTGGGAGAAAGTTGTGGGTTCCCAAAATGATGTACCTATTTTAAGAGGAAATTGAAAAAAATGGCAAAAATGAGCGAATTTGTTCCAAATTCAGGTTGATAGTGGTTTCAGGTCTTATCGATGATACGACAACTCTTTAATTTGAAAATTTTGATTGATTTTTCTGCAATTAATTTTACTTTTGATAAAAAAATGAAGATAATTAAGTCAAGTAAATAAATACATTTTTTTTTGTTCTTTTGAGTTAGCTATTTAAGTGAACTAATTAGCCTATACCTATCTATTTTGTTAATACAACAGCATCACGTAATTGAATAAACAAAATTAATTACCTTCGATGATGAGGATACAGTCCAGTCACATGACCTTGTCCCGTGCATCCAGGAGTAGGACATTTTCCAGTATCTGGAATTTGAAAAAAGAAAAAATTCTAAGCACAATGCACATACATTTAATAAATCATTTTTTTAATGTCAAGGTGGAGTCTAGGGAGTGTTTAATTTAGAAATCCTTCAGCTCCAATCAATATACTTTTTTTCAGATATGAAATACGTAAAAAGAGGTGGTCCGTTTCAAAAATAAAAAAAAAACATTTTGACCGCAAAATTCTCAAAAACTAAGCCATCTAGAAAAAGACCAATGCTTAGAGGGAGAAAGGAAATTTTAAGCTCTACAATTTTCATCTCTTGCATCTTTTTCGTAGCACCCTTAGTTTGACCAGAAAATCGATGTTTATGGAAAATTTACAATATTAGTAATTTCAAAAATGAAAAAAATTGGAAATGTCAAAGTGTTTTCATTTTTGAAATTCCGACTTCGTAAATTTCCCATAAACACGAATTTTCTGGCCAAACTAGGGGTGCTACAAAAAATTTAAGAGATGAAAATTGTAAAGTTTGAAATTATCTTTCTTCTACTGGTTATTTTTTTTTTTCCGTAGAGGGCTTAGTTTTCGAGATTTTTACAGTAAAAGTGTTTATTTTTTCATTCAAAGCGAGGACCTTTCAACCTGGACCACCCTGTATTGTATTTGTGGCAATTCCTATCAATTTAGTCTTGGGAATTTTTTTTTCATTTTTTTTACCCACGTAACTCGACAAGGACTCAATTTTGGAAATTCATCACAATTACTTCTTTGAAGGAGAATCAAATTATCTTTCAAATCATTCCTTTATTTTTTGATTTAGTACGTTTTTCACGAATCATTCATGAATGAAAAAATTGTATGAAACCAAAAAGTAATGATATAATTTTGACAGCTAATTTTATCGTCTTTCAAAAGTGTAATAATGAAAATTTTCGAAACCTGAGTTTTTCTCGAGTTATTTAAGAACATTGAAAGTTGATTAAGAAAAAACACTGAATCATCAGGCATAGAGTATGTGACCATTATAAGGACAAAACTCTGTACGAATGAAGTTTACACATTATATCTAGACAATTGAAGGGACAGTCACTTCAAAAAAAAAAATTAAATGATTGCTAGTTTGACTCGACTTCCGTAGATGATTTGTACAAAAAATGCATTATCATGATCAGAAATCAATTAACATAACAACAAATCAACAATAAGACAAAATTGTTTCATAAAAAATAAAAATACGATTCGTTTTGATTAAGAAAATAGGACTAGGTAAGTGTTTATTCTATCAAAAAATGGGGTTTTATTGGCATTAAAATGTTTTTTTTTGATTAAATGATCAATAACCATTTAATTTTTTTGAAAATAAAATTTTTGTCTGTTGATTTGTTGTTTTTTTGACCATATCTGAACGCTACTCATAAATATTACTCGATCTTAGAACAAATGATTTAAAAAATTTTCGTGCAGCGAATTTTTATTTTAAAAAACGATGGGAAATTTTTTTTGTTCATAGTGCCTTCAATTTTGTCAAAAATATATAATTTTTTGAAAATTATTTGTTTCATTCTTTTGAGAAATCATTGTGTTGTAATGTTCTCAATTTTAAAGGTTACAAATTTTCAAAAAAGCTGATCCATCGAATTTCTTTCGATCGTTTTGAGTTCGATCTGCGAAAAAATTGGCTTTTTTTAACTGACAAAAGAAAAATTGTGATTTTGACTCGAAATCGAAGTACCTACGACTTCCATTTTTGGATGTTTTTCAAAACATTCAATTCAACTGTCTTAAAAAAACTTTTTCGAAATTTATATTTGTTGATTTTTTTGGAAGGAAACAGAAAGACATAGCTAAGGTTATCGATATGAACGAAGAATTCAGTTCTTTTTTCAGTTTTGAAATTTTTCCTGTAGCACTAAAGGTAAGCAAAGTGAACGACATTTATGACTTGACTGTTTTTCACTAAATTCTGTATATTACTTTTTTTCAAAATTTTAAGAATTTCAAGTAGGGAAGATGTGTTTACTAAAGATAAGTTTTTTGTGACTTCTGGTTAATCGAATGGAATACAATTTTTCAACATTTTCTTAGCTTTATTTCAGATGGAGTGATCGTCTAATCAAGCTACTTAAAAATGGAGATCAGGCTCACATGCACAAAAAAAATTAAAATACTCAGTCAAAAAAATAAAAGAAAACATTAAAAATAAACCGCGTTTTCGTTGATTATGAAGAAATATCAAGGTAAAAGCTTTGATGAAAAAAAGGGAAAAGAAGAACATAGAAGAACATTTTTGAAGTGCGCAATTCCAATTCCTAGTAACATCACAAAGCGAGAAAGCAAATTCAGTGGGAATTTCACAACGCTGCAGGAGGGTTGTTTCTTTTTTCCACTCTTACCGTTTTCATGCAATACGTAGAAATCGATTATTTCTTTTTAAAAAGAGTAGGCGTAGGCTACGTAATGGAAATACCAAGCAGATTCAAGTGTAAGTGGAAAAATCATTTATATTTGTACCTATACATTATTTTGGTGAATTTATATTAATTAACCTGTATCTTATTCAAAATACAAAACATCTGCTTGCATTTTTTTCTTATTTTTACTTCATCTCAAATTTACAAAATTACACAATTTCAAACTTGAGGGGAAAAATCGAAAGAAAATTCGAATTTGAAATAAATATGAAAACATGCGCCTGTTTTAATAACCATTAAGAAGTCAATTTTTTACAAATTTCAATCAAAATGAAATTACCACACCATGGAAAAAAAACAACCAAGATTTTAATCCCTCGTGCCAACATAAAAAAACACACCTCAGAAGAAAATTTAGGGTGCGAAAAAAATTAAAAATAAAACAGCGATATGCGTCGGCTTTATGATTAGTTTTTGGTGCAGTCGTTTGCGGGGAAGAAAATGCAGCATTAACCAGAGCCAGGGCCAGGAGCGCGCGGTATGTTGTCGAAAGTACCGCAAATTGGATTAGAAGACGTGACGCCATTAGCGTAAAGATGAGAGTTTTTGACTAGAAAAGATTCCCAGTGGCTCTCGAGTTGTTTTCAAAAAGTTAAAGAACGTGCCCTAGAAGTTTAATCGCTAGATTTATGGGCGTCCGGGGACAACGTTTTGGCGCCCTTAACAATTTCACTCCTTCTATCATTATTACTTCATGCCGGCTTTGTACAACCCAACGTTCTAGCAGCCTTTTCTAAATGATACCAAAGACCGTCTTACGTACGTAATTATCGTCTTTTATGATCGAAGTCCGTTTTTGTATTTTCTTACCATCGTTTTTGGACACGATAAGGTGTGTAGATGGAATCATTCCGCAGTTGAAATCTTAATTAACCGAACAGATTTTTTATTTATTTCATCCCTGCACGAGAAGTCAAAAACCATTCAAAATCCTTCGAAATAATACTCCAAAAAAACCTGTTGATCCGGACTCGAGATCTACGAAAATGATAAATAACCCAAACTCGTTTTCGAGACATGGCAAAAATCGAGTCAAATTAAACTTCATCAATGCGAAAATTTGGCAGGATTGCAGAATCATTATATCGAAGGGTCGTCTTTTTTTCTCAACTCTTTGCTTCTTCTTCACCCGTGGCATTCGAACATGGCGCAAAGTGGCAGTAGGGTGTATAAAAGAACGTGATTTGGTTCGAGATTTAGTCTTTAACACCAAACTATGACAAGTTCTTGGGTAAATCTTTTTGTACGACGAAAAGTCGCAAATACAACTGTCAACACTGTGTAACCAGCGCTGAATATTAATTAATTTTAGCGACAGTGTAAAGAACTTTATATAAGTTTTATCCTTCGGATTACCAAGAAATTTTGGTGGTTTTTAAGCTCCAACGAATTACAACTTCCGCTCAAGAAATTTAAATCTAACTCGCAGGTGAAATATAATGTGACAATTACAGTTATTATATGCAAAACCAGCCATTTTACTCCTTGGTAATTCAAGCTCGACTTTTTTTTTCTCGTCTAAATTTTAAAGTAAAAATTTCGCTACGTGGTTTGTATATTTTTCTTATAGTTTTACATGCGCTGGGCCAGCGTACGTTGTCGACATTATAATTTTTTTTTTACTTTTCTTTACCTTCAACAACGAATATCGAATTAGTATAATATGAAAATTGTAGGTACGTAGTATACGCAGGTAGGTATTAATTCTATAAAATGCACGGTCAAAATAGGTACCAACAAACCTCAAAGTATATATTTTATTTGTTTACTTTAAGAGTTTAGAACGAGATGTAAGTCCGAGTCGTCGAGTTATTTTTTATTATTTTTTTGAAACTTGTCCACGCAAGGGTGAATTATTAAAGACTAAACACTTTTCGTTTACATTTCAAATAGAAGTACCTATTTAGTGAGATGACTTTGTGGTCAAGGAGTCTAGATCAGTCACCCATCAACAGCCCCACTATAGCACTCGATGCAAAAATATAGGTACCTATAAATTTTATTTAGAAAATTTTTAATCATAAATTTTTTTCAAACGTCTAAGTACTCTTTGTTAATTGTTGATGGAGGGTATCGCTTTTTGTCCATAATTTTCCACCTTTCACAATATGGATTGATCTAACAACTCCAGAGCTAGGTATACCTACACAACTCAAAAAAGATGATCGATTTAAAAATTGAAAGGGATAATCAATATGGTGTAAACATAATCAATTCACTCGTGTTTTTGTATTCTAAAAAAATAGGTTAGGTTAAGTATGGGAGTGAAAAATCATCATAAAAAACAATGCTAATTTCACAAAATTCCTAATAGTTCATTTTTTTTCTATTTAGAATGCCAGTACCGATTTCATTTTGAATTTAGAAGTGGTAAGTAGCTTCCCTGTTGACCTCTTAACATGAAACAAAAACAGTAATGTAGCCAGGCAGTCATTCAAGGGAGAGTGGGAAAACAAAATAGGTTTACATATCAGATTTCAAATAATTTCATTATTTTGTTAAAATTAAAATGATACCTATTGAGTCCAAGCGAAGCAAAGTCGAAAAATTTTACCTTTTTTGCTATTTTTCAAAAAGAAATCAAAAAAACCTTCCTCATCCTATGAAAATTACTCCAATTTGTTTCCGAAAAATTTTCAGGTATTTACCTGAGAAAAAATGAGGACTCTTCCATTCTTATAATTTCTTACGAAATAAAAATTAGTAACATTTTTAAATACTCGTAATAAAGAAAACTTTGTGATATTTTTTTTACGGAATGTGAACAAAATTGCTATTTTTTACTATAACTTGGATCATCCACTCCTCAAATCACGATTTTTCACCTTTCAATTTATTAACCCTGTTTTGGTATCAGGCCTTGAGAGGAAGGGCAGGCGGGGGTAGATTTTTAAATTTTCCAGATTTCTCAAAATGCATATAGACACTCTTCCTTAAGCTTCAACGATGTTCTTTTTATATACTATCATCCCCCCCACTGAGTTTTTCTTTGCTGATGAAAAGCTCTAAAAAAGTAGAAACTGTATTTCAAGCTGCATAAATGTAGGTACCGAAGTATTACTTTAAAACTTCAAAACTTCAAATTTGTACACCAAAATATTGAGTGGCGTATTGTTGGTGATATGAGGGGAGGGGGGGGGAGGGTCAGTATACTTCCTCGATGACTGAAATAATAGAAACAATAGCAATTATGAAATTTCAGCTATTGAATGCCTTTTTTTTTTGCAAAAATTTTCACCCTCGATTCCCTCGAGCTCAATAACTTTGTTTATTTTGAAAAATAGATAAATATTTTTCAAAATTTGACACAAATTCTCATTTTTTCTCCCCAAGAACACTATCCTTGAATGACTGTCTATTTTTGCAGAAAATGAAAACAATTGCAATTTTGAAATCAGAATTTGGAATTTTCAATTTTAAAAATCGATTTAAAATTTTCAATCATTTTCAAAAATGTAGAAAAATAGATGTCTTAAAATATAATCATTTTCAATAAAAAATAATAAAATTTTGAAATCCATGACTTTTTTAGATTAACTGTTACCCAAAAATTTATTCATCTTAAAAAGAGGGAAAGTTCATTTTTATCAAATTACATGCTTAAATGGCAGCAATTATCAATACCTAGGACTGAGAAAAATGTCAAAATATGCACATAAATGGTGCTCCTTTTTAACGAAATTGTATAATTCTCAAAAATATATACTTAGGATATGCTCAATATCAGAAAATAATCACAAATATGCAAAATATATTTTTCTCAGTACCTAGTACCTAGGACCTACCTACTTATTACAAAAAATACACCAAAATGCAATTTTAACCTATTTACAAAGTTTTTAATTTCTTATGGATTTAAAAATTAATTTTATGAGAAAAAAATAAAATTCAAAAATTAATTACTTGCATGAAAAAGAAGTAGGTACCGACGTTTTAAATATTTTTACTTACATACTCAAATGTCATCAAACACCTCCGATAGTTTATGAAAAATTATACGAGGATTTCAATATGCTCAGTATTTGTATCGTACGAGTATATCCTTATCAGGCATATATCTAATTTTTTTCATCTCCTATCATTTCCTTCCCCTCAAAGACAAATGTCTGTCCAGAGCACCAAGAATGACGTCATGTTACCAGTTTCTGTAATGTTGATGCATCAAGTCCAAAACTGATTAAATTAATTTTCATAATTTTCCTCATTTTTCAATTTTTTCCCTTGAATTTTTAAAAATTTCACAGGTAAAATTTGTATACCTATTACCTACCAATGATATAAATAATTTTTTCAAAACTTTGTGAATATTTGATTTTCTTCCTCTAGTATTTTTTCATCTTCCTCTTCAAAATTTTTTCACAATTTTTTATTGTACACAAATTTGAATTTTTGACACAAAAAATTTTCTTCAATGAAAAAAAACTCGATAAATTTCCTTTGAAAAAATTCTATTTTTCGAAAAAAAAATGAAAATTAAATTTCCATCAAATTCTCAGTAGGTATTTTAAAAATCAAAAACCTTTGAAAAATCTCAAGAAAATTTTTTTCCAAGTTGAGAATTCAAATTCGTGTATTAGAAGAAAAAATAAGATTCTTTTTGAATAAATATCAGGAAAAAAAAATTGAAAAATTATCGATTAAATTTTGGAAAAAATTTGCAATCATTTGTACAAAGAAAATTTCGTAAAAAATTTCGAACATCACTTGAAAAAAATTCTTGAAAAATAAAAAAACTATGAAAATAAATTCAATCAATTTTAGACTTTGCCGAAATCAACGCATCAACATATTTACAGAATCTGATAAAACGACGTCACTCTTGGTGCTCTGGACAGATGCTTGTCCTCAAAGTGCCTCGATAAAATGTAGAAAAAACATGTATGTATGTAAGCAGCTCAATTTCATCATCAATGGACTTACTGGGAAGGTGTACTTATTTAGATAATTTTATTCAACTGCAACAAAATCATCGCAAAACAGCTACGTGAAAAAAACCCAACCAAAATCACACAATAAACGGTAGGCTAAGAGAGTAAAACAGAGACGAAATATTTCCATCACGTACGCCAGAAAAGACAATCAAAAAAAGACTGTCGAAAACATGCCATATCATAAAATAATTTTTTTCACCCAATAATAACAGAATTACATGGGATTTGAACCGTGTATCTAGTGTGAAGATACTTACGTTATTATTCACCCTTCGTATAAAAAATTTAATATTACGAAAGAGAGAAAAAAAAAGTCACACGAGGGAAAATTCGCACATCCCACTCGATACATCAGCGAAGTAATAGGAACGAGTCATGTAGAATACCAAAAATATTTACCACTTGACAAAGAAAAAAAAACAACAAAAATGCAACCCTCAAAAACTCGGAAACAATTACATACCTTTGTTCAGTCCGCCGGGCACTAATTGTTCGGCGTATCGTTGCGGTTCTAAAATATGCTTAGACGACGGTTCCAGTGGCGGCGAACTCATCGGCGAAGTTTCGAATTTCGTCGGCCTTGATAAATTAGGCGCAACCGGAGACTCGCTGCTGCTGCTATCGACCGAAATGTTTCTCGAGCTGGACGAGGAATTCTTGGACGATGATCCGGCCGGTTGTAAAATCGTGTATTCTTTTTGCATCGCTTCCGGAGACTCGACAGATCGACTTTCGTTCGACGACGCTGTCGACATCGAGTCATCTACGTGATCGTTCATCTTGATTCTAGGTTTTGGCTGCAGAAGACATATACTAGGGGTTTGTTTCCCAGAACTGGATAACGAATGAGACTGCTCTTTTTCCGGCGAAGCCAAGCCACCTGTGTCTGGATACCCGACGAAGGTGGCACCGACCGGTGGGTATGGTCCGAGGGGTGACATGGCCGCGCTCACAGCGCTCGAAATATCCATACTGGACTTGGACAGCGAATCTTTATTGGCATCGTTGATTACCGGACGGAAAGCTGACACTGTTGAGAGTTTGGAATTAGAGTTGTTCGCCATCAAACCGTGCCTTGGATTGGAAAACGTGTGAACATCTTTGATATTTATATTACAATTATCGATCTTGTTGTTGTTTTCTTCTTTCTTGATACCGCCGCCATCTTCGTCGTCTCGAATCGAACCGTTCGTCGAGTCGGATATTTGATGCATTTCTAGATCATTACCAAAGCGATCCGTTAGTTGGTTACAATCGTCAGACGAGTAGCTAATTATTTCATTATTTTTACCATCTTCGGTTTTGATTTTTAATCCTAGTTGAGGAGGGTAATGACCGGAGCGATCTTCGGTGCAGTTATTCGTACAGCCATAAGGGTTGGATTTTTTAACACTCGATGTAATCTCTTCGCCTCGCTTTTGATCCATTTCTTCTTTTATTTGCTTCGAGCGAAATTCGTCCGTTTCCTGAGTCCTCGATACGTTCATATTTTTGGAAACCTGCGTTTCGAAAAAAAGAAGAAAAACTTTCGTGAATTTCGTAGGTACTAAAATGAGATGAATTTTATATCTATTCTACAGACATCGTAGGTAGGCTCGAGTAATTCCACATAAAAAAAAGAAAGTAACATTTCTCAGATTTCTTTTATCGTCGAAAGAGGTACCTAAGTAAAGAGAGAGAAGAAAAAAGGGAGACGTTTTTATTTTTCTCCTCTCTTCTCTATCGAAAAAAACACTCGAGAACAAATGAAATCAGACTTACTTGTTGTTTGTCTTCAAATAAATTTTCAAAGGCTGGCGGTTCAAATTCATTATCATTCGTCATGTCGCCGTTATAAAAAGAATTCCTAGACGTAGGCCAACTACCAGATAAATTTTTTAATGCAACCTCCGCTTCTCGTATTAATGTTTCGTCATCAGTTACTTCTTCTGCGGTACTAGAGGTTAAATTAGATTTCCCTGATTTTTTTACAGGACTTTTATTCGGAGAAGAACTTCGTGCGATTACTCGTTTTTTTTGAGGAAGATTAACGTGATTTCCTTTTAAAGGCTCTTCCGACGACTGAAGCTCCAAAGTTTTCGAATTTAATCTGCGTCTTTTAAACGAGTTCATTCTTCCAATTCCGAACGAAATATTCAACGGTTTCAGATATTTCGGATTTTTTATACAGACGAGCTTCTCCGACGTTTTATAACATTTCCCATGCGATTTACAGTTGTTATTAGTCGATCTGCAATGAAAAAATATTTAATTAAAATAATTACTGAAAGTATTCGGCGATGGGTATGGGATTTCTTTATAATACTTCCTGTAATGCTATTTCTATTTATGAATAGGTACGAGTATATCTAAAAAATTAATAAAAAATATGCTACGATATTGTGAAGCTTTTACACGAGGGTAGTATCGTTCTACTTGAACCATCGAAAGCCCGACTGAACGATTAATTCAGTGTGAGACTTCTTATTTGTTCATCATAGGCAATCACATGAACGAATATACTATACAGGGTGTTCCAGTAGTAGTAGACCGCCTTCAAAACAGAGATACAGCTACTCAAACTACATAAATGCATGCATGTTTGCCGACCTCAGGATTTGAAACGGCAAAGTTATGCACTAGTCCTGGTAGTTGTTTCAAAACGTCGTAACTCCACTAATAATAAACATTTTACAACATTTTTTTGCCAATTTTTTTTTTGAAGATATACTTAATTATCTTTTAGGGGTATTTAGGGGGAAAGGCAAGAGTTGAATGAGAATTGAGAAAGAAGAAATTTTTACCAGGTTGTTTTGAAGTCTACACACAACTTTATTAATACCCCCTCCATTCGTCTCCTGAAAAAAGTGCAATAAGATCACTTCCAATGTACACAAGGTTGCCTATGAAGAACAGATCAGGAATCTCACTCTAGGTAGGTCAATTACATGGTTCAAGTTACACATCGGTACTACCCTCGTGTAAAAGTTCCTCGCCCCCTCTAACGTGTTACAATCAACAAGCTTCTCGTACTTTTTCAAAGTCTCACGTTATTAAAATGTCTTCCAAAAATATGACAAAATATATCACGCCAACTTGAATAAAAAACAATAGGTAATTTATTTAATCGCGAAATAATGTAAACAATCAAGTCAAGTACAAAAAAAAGTAAACGAGTACCTACACCTCCAACACACCACCAAATTGTTATTTTTTCTATAGCGGTTTAAAAACCCTTGTAAAAAAAGAGAAAAAAATGAAAGCCTCATAATTCCGGCTATTGTAGTACTAATTAAACAATTAAATTCCTGTTTACGTTACTTTTCATCAACGAGCTAATACTATAGGGGAAAATCGCTGCTTTTACAATTCCCTTTTGACGGAGCAGAAATACAAAACAGAGCAAAGGAATTTCCTTTTGAGTAGAAAAAAAAAGTTTTCTTTTGTTTTAAAAAAAAACGATGGTTAGTTCGGTTTGTGGCGGAAGTTTCTTTTTGTATTATTCTTTTGAAATGCGTAGTGGTTTTTTATTTTGGCGACCGTGCAATGATGCGAACATTTTTCAAATAATACACATTTTAATCGTGATTTTTGGTTAAACAAACACTTAAGTATCTAGAAGATTTCAAAGGTACTATATTTTTCATACAAGGGAAAATATATTTATCAAAATGAGTTGAAAGTTTTTAATTATGAGCTAATTTTTATCGATTATAAAATGGACTCGTATTCTATCATCCATCTAAGAAACCAATTACGAGTATAACAGTATCTCAGAAGATTAATAACCAAACAGGTCAGCCAATCTAACCACGAGAACATAGCAAAACCGTGGTAAAAATTTTCGCCCAACGTATAGCGTAGAATTCTTGCCGAAAATTTTCCCAACATCACAAATTCGAAACGAAGTGCTAAAATAAACAGGAAAATGTAATTTTTAGTTAAGACTGTACTGCTGGTGCATGTTGAACGAAGTGAAAAGGAAAATAGCGCGGTTTATCTAATTTCCAAGCCATAGTTTCAGTGCACCCTTCCAGTTAATCTTTAGCCTTTCACTCATTTACCCTTAGCTTTAACACTACCACAAAATCGTCCGTTTCTTTCTCTATGCAAGCGTTAGTAACGAGCCAAACGCAGAATGCCCTTTCACAGATTTAAGTTCATTAGCTGGTTTTCAGGAATTTTCCTTTTATTAAGTACATTTCACCAGTGAAGAAAAGGAATTAAAAGTAACGCCGGTGGCTGTCATTTTACAATCCTATAACGCAGTTATCGCCGGTGGTCGAACTTGAAAAAAAAAACTTTCCAACCTTTAATTTTATTTGAAATTGGGATCTTGGCAGAAGAAAACTTTCTACGTGTTTTACGCGTAGAAATATCTCTAATTACGAATATCATATGGAGCTTTTTTTCCCTCATTCGTAGAATAGAAAATCTTACTTTACCACTTATTTTTAACCTGGATAAATATACAGTGTTTTTCACAGCCTATAGGTCTCTCCTTCTACTCGGTACGTAGGCAACTGATCAGGAGTAAAAATATGTGTGTTTGCCAACTTTTCAAATTACAGGGGCAGAAATATGATCTTGAAAAATTTTTATTCGTATTTTTTTCAAATTTTAAGTGGTTTGTAACATTAAAAGTGGAATAAGTTTCTAGTCTTAATTTTAGCAGAAATCCTCACTGTCCACAAAACATTCAAAAATTCACACATTTCTTAATTTTTGATGAAATGGTCGAAATTTTTTCACGACATCTACCATAATAAATTATGAATGTTTTTTGAGTCAGGGAGTTTACCAAATCGAAAAAATAAAAATTTGTGTTTTTGTCGTGATTTTTTAAAAAAAATCGTACCATGTAAAAAATTTTCTGTATGTATTACCAATACCCCCTTCCTGAATGTTCATTATATGTAGGTACCTTTTGGATAATTTTCAACATTTTTTATGAAATGAGGGAGGAGCAAAAAATCCAAAAAACGTCTAAAATTAAGAGGAAGAGAAAACTGTTTTATTTTGTCATTTTTTTACCTTAAAAATCTTCGAACAGTCATTTAAGGCAGTGACGTAGTCAAATAAGCATTCAAGGGGAGAGGACGGGGGTTGATGAGAAAAAAGTGATTTTATGTTAACTTTTAAAGATATACTCATTATCTTGCCAAAACCCGAGGGAAGAGAGGGAGATAATTTTTTCAGAAAAAGCCATTCAAAGACTGATATTTCATTATTTTTGCCAACATTTCTGACGTCAAAGGGGTCCAAACTTACTGACCCCCTCCCCCTCCAACCTCCTATTTAACTGATTCAATGGATCCAAAGGATGACAGGTTTGTCGAGAAAAAGATTCGATTTCATGTACAATTTTGAAATATCTATAATTTTGTTCAAAGATAAATAAAATTAAGCCCGAACGAAGCAAGGTCAAATATTTTGCAAAAAAATCATTCAAAAATTTCACTATTTTTTTCAGCTTAAATTTAAATCAAAGATCTTTAGGTATCGAAAAACAGACTTCAAAATTTAATCAGTTTTATCAACATTTCGTGCTTTGCGGTTAAATTTTGTGCTTTTTTCATTATTTCGTGCTTTTTGTGCCCAGTAGATACCCTGTGAGTGAATGAATCGGGATTTTTCTGTGGCACAAACTTAGCTTTCTATCTTTCAAAGATTTAGGGAAGAAAACGATTTCGATACGTATTGTGGGGAGGAAGGATATACAATTTTAAAATTTTGGCAAAGTGCATTTTTCTTTAATATTTTAAAGTAAAAATGCAGTTTTGTTATCATCTACAAATTAGACGGCTTGAAAAAAATTTGAAGCAAAAAGAACAATTTTGCCCCTGAAATTTCATTCATGAAACACTCTGTATGTACGTACAGAATGTTCCAGTAGGATTGTGCGCCTTCAATCCAGAGATGCAGCTACCAAAATCACATAAGTGTATGCATTCTAAAATTGAAGGAGCTACAATGATTTGAAAATTTGTAAGCTTCATAACTCCTTCAATTTTCAAGTTATGCAAAAATTTGCATGAGTCACTTTTTGTTGAACTTTTTGAGCTCTACAAGATGAGCTAATAAGATATTGCTCAACTCCAAATTAAAGAACATGGGAGACAATTTTGAAAATTTATTGTAAAGAAAACAATGAATTTCAAAAAACTATGCTTCTTTTCAACTTTTAAATGATTGTAGCTCCTCCAATTTTAGAGTTTGACAAAAAATTAATAGCTCATTTTAAAGAGTTCAAAAAGCTCTACAAAGATTAATTTCACAAATTTCGTCTAATTTGCAAATTGAAGGAGCTACAATGATTTGAAAATGTGCTGTCTTTTACGACGTTTTGAAAAAATCGCCATTATTAGTGCATAACTTTGCTCCTGTAAATCTTAAGGTCAGCAAATATGTGTACACTTACGTGGTTTAGGTAGCTGCACCTCTAGTTTCAAGGCAGTGTACTCCTACCGGAACACCCTGCACATGTTTCACAGCTGGAAACAGGGTGGTGGAGAGAAAATTTGAGCCGGGGGCAAAATCAGACAGTCATTGAGTAGGGAGAGAGGATTGATGAGAAAAAAAGTAATTTTATGTGAAAATTCCTAAGAATATCCCATATTCTAATCAAAAAAAGCAAAGTTGCGAGGGCGAAACTTTTTCCAGAAAAAAACATTTAAAATTTGAAATTTCTTCATTTTTTCTGAATTTTCGAACATTCGGGTCCTAAAATATCTTGTTTGCCCCCCTCTCGTCAAGCCTGGCTGGAGATAGCTCAATTCAAAATTCTTCATTAAAAAATTTCCAAGTTGAATAAAAAGTCAAGGCAAAGTTTTCTCCAGAGGAGAAAAATTTTCAAAATCATGGACATGCCTTTGAAAATTTTATTAATTTTTTGAAGTGTCGAAAAAGAAACCCGCAATAACAATTACCTTATTATAATGTAATACTTCGACAGATGATAAAAGTTATTGAAATATGAAAAATATTCATCATAATTTTACGCTTCACAAAAAAAAAATGGAAATTTTCAAGAAATGTCTGAAATCCTGAAATTTCAGTACAAATCAGGCATTTTTTTCTTCATTTCAAATTATTCGTCCATTTCACCCAAATTTTTTCTCCAAAATTCATAAACAGCTCTTTCATTCTGCCAGAAAATTTTACAATTTCTCATTTAAACGCAACTCCTCGTACACTCCCGAGTACAGATAATTAATCTATATTTTCATCGATATTAAGAAAAAATAAAATATGCATCCAAGTTATTATCTTGTGTATCTATGGCATCACGCAAACAATTACGATAGTACTGCTTGGAACGTAAATCGCGTGTTTTTAGAATATTAGTTAACGTCACCTTAGCCTTTTGGTGCATAATACCTATATGCCTCTCTACATCGTAATAAGTTAATAAAATTGATTCGTCGGGATAAGAGAGAACGAACAATTACCAGTAATGGGAAAAATCATCGTTGTACTTTATCAGCTTGTCACTTCACAGTCGAACGCATTCCACGATTGCTCGACGAGACGAGCAAATTATGCAGAAACGAATTAACGTCGCGGCTCGTCTGCTGCTGCAGCTGTACTAAAATTTAGATTGATAAATCAGACGTGTATTAAGAAAAGCCTAATTTGCTCGTTTTGTGATTTCCAACAAGCGAATACGCGACGCGGTGGTGGAAAAATTACGCCTATTATAAGAAAAAGAGCCGCTTGTTGTACAACCATTAACATAACCTTGCTCGTTGCCACAAAATCCGACAAACACTTGCAGTCGTGTAAAACCCTTTTTCTTGACATTAGTCACACACTATCGCAAAACGAAACCCCTTAAGTTTGTTTCTTCGCGAATGCTTTCCCTCTAAAAGCAGCTACGTTTGATAG
The DNA here is from genome assembly GCA_900064475.1 of Pseudococcus longispinus. Classification (NCBI taxonomy): domain Eukaryota; kingdom Metazoa; phylum Arthropoda; class Insecta; order Hemiptera; family Pseudococcidae; genus Pseudococcus; species Pseudococcus longispinus. Next base: position 28,210 of record FIZU01047941.1, read on the forward strand.
ACATACTGACTAACGCTTTTCAAGCCTCTAATTAACGTACCAAATAAATATTATAAGGTATTTCATGCTTAATTTCTTTCCCTTTATAATTGCCAGAAATCAGCTTCTTGAAAGTCGAAAGTAGGTATAACGTTTCACCCAACGTACTTCGGATATCAAAGTGTAAAAATTCTAGTGGATTTTTAATGACGCCGAATTAACTAAAGTTTAGTTTGCTTTTCCCGAATTTATTTCTCGGCGTAATGCTCGCATCGTGTTTTTTTGATTCGAGATTCGAGTATATACGCAGGTACCTATTTCTTCCTGTGAGATAACGATTTATTATTTAATCGTTCGAAATATTTTTTTAAGCAAATATTTTAACAATTCGAATTATTTTACGATTTTTTTTTTTCATTTCAGATATGAATGAACTTCTTATTAGAGTTACCAATAATAAAGAAAATTTGATAGATAAAGTGATAGTAAGAAACCTCGAAATGTTTTTATCTAAATTCTGAAATACAAAATTTTCATCAAGCAACTTTTCAAATATTAAAAAACTCAAAATGAATCAGTAAATGAATTTCGGCATCAATGACACAATTTTTCCATTCATTCAAATTCATTCTCTAAAATCCTTGAAAGCTTCTGTGTTATTCCTTTGCAATCTATATACAGGATGCCTGGTGAGCCGTCTGACAATCTAAAAAGTAGGATATAACCGGGCACCACTAATGATTGAAAATTTGTTTCAATTCAATTTTCAATCATGAGAGTGACTAGAGTAAATCGAAAACTGAATAAATTCTTTTTCGTCATCATTTCTTGCCTGGTTTCAAAATTGAAGGGGCCATAAACGTAAGTTTAAACAAAAAAATTCTAAAACAAAATTCAGTGAAGATAATGAACAGAACTTTGAAAACTGAACAAATTTTATTATGACGACTTTTTGCCAATCATCAAAGTTAAAACGGGTAAAGTAACACTGAAAAAAAAACTTTGGAGAAATTCTGAATTTTTGGATTTATTTCGAATATACTTAGACCCATCAAAAGTTATACGTGATTAATTTTAAGAAAAAGACATAAAAATTGACTTTTCTCCTCAAATTTTAAAATTTGTTCAAAAAACCAATTTCTTAAAGTCTTTGTCTTAAAATTAATTACGTATAACTTTTGATTCGAACAAGATAGAAAGCTGAGGTGTCCACCATTGGAAAGATCATGCTTTTTTACACAAATTGAGGTTAATATGGGCAATTTTTCTAAATTTCAATAAAATTGAGAAAAAATTAAAAAATTTTTGCGTTCTTTCGAATAGTTTATCAACTATTGGGGTTTTATGATCAACTAACCCAAAAACCTTTTGCACGAAAAAAAAACTAGAATGAATGCTCCTTCGAATGGCGCAAACCGCAACCTTTTACCTATCGTAGTAAAATTTTTATGACCAATCAAAAATAATGAACAAGATTTCAAAAAAAAAAAATCGAATGAGCATAACTTTACCCCTTCAATTCCAAGGGTAGGCAAACATAATTACTTGGGCTCAAGATGGGTTGCCTACTCACCAGGTGGAAGGCTATTACTCTTAACTGGGACCCCTGTATGTGACTGGGACCATGCGACCAAAAAATAGGTTTTCATTTTTCTGGCACATTTTATGTAAAAAAAAACTCAGAAATCGAATGGAAGTGGTACCAGGTCGCCAAACTCAAAATTGAGCGAGTTATTGTAATTAGAAAGCAGTGAGATCAAAACAAAAAATTTTCAATTTTAAAAATTAAAAAAAGAATTTTAAATACTTTTTCCCTGCAAAATTACGTTTTTGGTCAAATGGTCTCTTTTATTGGACACCGTCACATAAGTGAATTTTGATCCACAAAAAGTTCATAATGAAGTTCCATTTTTGCATTTTAAACACGAATTTTTGACAAATTTTCAGATTTGGACCTTGTACAGTTTGTTTTTCATTAAAGTTGAGAACTTTTGAATCATATGAGTATGCTTTTGAGCTTTTGTGTTTATTGGGTATCTAACATACGACTTTTTATCAAAATATTGAATTTTGACAGGCAATAAGTAAATAAAAAAAATCGAAAAAACACTAAAATTTGGAATTTCAATAGAAAGTGAAATTTTGACAAATATCTTAAAATCTGAATTTTCAGCTATCGATATTTTCAAGGAAGAGAAAATAATGGTGTCTTCGTTTTTCTAGTTTCTGAAAATTCTTTCCAAAATCATGTTTCTAATTTCGAACCCCTGCCAAAAAATCAATTTTGAAGTTTGGATTTAAAAAATGAAGAAAATAATGAAAAATGTTGAAAAAAAGAACATTCTATATATGTTTTGAAAAAATATGTCATATCATTTTAAAAATTCCATATTTTTCGAATCCCTGCTAAAAATTCAATTTTCAACTTAGAAAAAATTTGTTTGCGCGAAAATGTTTGGAATTTCAACTAATTTTAATGTATTCAATTGCGCGATACTGAGACATCATTTTAAAATGGTGTTTTTCAGAAATAAAATGTTCGACGCCAAATCCTTTTGTAAATCCCATGTTAAACTTTCAGACTCGTGGGCACCGGTTCAATTTTGATCAAAAAATTTGAAAAATTCTGAGATTAGTTTTAGATGATAGAGAACAGTTGTAGGGGGTTCACTCCCCCAATTTCAAAATTTTTTAAAATAAGGGACACCCCACATTTGGGTGCTCTTTTTACAACTCCATTTGCCTTGACTAAAAAAAATCCCAAGTTATGGGACTGAGTGACGAAAGCTGAGTTCTTCGTGTTTTTGAAAAGCAAAAATTGACCTTTCTTGTGCATTCAATAATACAAAAAAATTCAGAATGAAAAAAAAATTATTTTGATTTAAAATTATGTTGAAGGGAGGAAATTTCGCGAATTTTTCTAACCAGAGCAAACGCCTGATGTCACTCATGTCAGAAAAACTACTTTTTCTGAATAAAAATTTCAAATATGTAGAAAAATTAAGTTATGAAATGAAAAAAATATTATTGATTTTTTATTTTTTTTCGACGCAATTTAGAAAATTTCAATATTTATCGATATAGGTACCAAAATTATGGATATTTCTCATCCCTATGAAGAACATTTTACACTCAGGACAGATCTATGATTCGATGACTTTTTATCGAACTGTTAAACACAATGTCACACTTAGAAATTTCAATATAAAATCACGTCAGTCACTATTTTCAACGTCATGTCTTTTAGATAAAACTTTGAAAAAAAAAAACTCCAGCAACGTTTTTTCTTTCTCAATCTCGTAAACCTTTCCCACCCAAAATTACAAGTAGCACGTTTGAAAAAATTAAAAACTTAATACAAAAATTATACGTTTTGACTTCTGCAGTGATTTTTTTCCATCTCCGTCTGAAAAATCCGGCAACTAATTAACACAATACCGACACCGGAACCGGCTCCAATAAAAAATATAAGACAGCCCGAGCTTTCATTTTCATTTTGTTGCATCGTAAAAAGAGGGTTTTCGTTACAATTAATTAATCATGAAAGGTATTTTTTTCCTAGGGAATTATGGAAAACGGAAAAAAATAAAAACTTGGCATACCAAAAGGGGTTGCATTTTTCCCCACTGTAATTAATGTAGACGTAGACATCGAAATGATTTTAAAATAAGAGAGCGTACGTACGTTGGGCAATCTGAGATTATGGGCAATAGCAAAGCGTCACGGTTTCATTAAGGTGTTGTCAACGCAGCCACTATTCTCTATATGTTTACTCGTATTTATCCTCATACAGGCATTTTTTTCTGATGGATTCTTCTGAATGAAAAATGAGAAATAATATCCCTCGCCGATGTCCACGTAGGTATACGTATTCGTGAAAGAAAGCAAATCCACTATTCATACTGACAGCATCGAGACCGATGGCTAATTTTCAACGTCCAGTGAAATGAAAACTGACTCGAATCGAATTTGAAATTTTTTTATTTTTTAATTGACCATACCCCGATCCATTATGAAAATAGGTGCTACAAAAACTCGCAGACGTTGAAAATTCCCATCTCGTGATTCGTATCGTATTCGCATACCCAAACCGAACTCATTACTGAATTACTCGGGCGACGAAAAATTAATCAACAAGCCCCGAAAGCATTAAAAATTGCATTTCTGCACCACGGACTACATATAGCCAAACATAGTATAAAATATAACACTATACCTACGCACTTCCGACATCGTCGCTCGAAACGATCCTTTGTCGAAGTTAAATTTCGTGTTATCAAGGGTTGATAGAAGGAACAACAGACAAGTTACCCTTATTTTTATTTTACTAAAAAACAAAGGCGCCGCCGGAAAATACATTTTTAAGTTACGATAGGGTTGGCTTGCAACGAACGGCAGATATCAGTGTGGTGAATTACGACTGCGAGGAAAACTCGCAAAAAATTAACGCTTTAATTACTATTTCTAGCCAAATTGGAATGTTACTCGGTACAGCAAAGAATACTTTTTATACCGTTTATGGCATCTTCGTTTTATTTTTTTCTAATTTAATTTCGTTTCCCCATTTTTTTTCCTCGATAAATTATCGCTTTGTGTAGTCAAAAATATTAATTAAAAAGAAAATTCATTTCCTTTTTTCAAAAATCATTTTCCCATATCTCATCGTAATATAACTTATACGTGTATTTTTCCAATTCGTAAATGAGCTTTTGATCGAAAAATCAGCCCAAAGTTGTTCACTTCCACGTTCGCATTTATAAATCGTGAAAAATTCTTGTGTAACTAGGTAATAATATATCTAGCTGATGGGAAATGACATAGATACTCGTAGTTAGTGACATTTACAAAAAGCTTTTTTTATTTGACGTCTGCACGAAAACGTTTTATGTCTGAATTAAGCATAAAACCTAACTAGACGTACTTTATTTTAATACCATCTTGACAAATCACAAGTGAGTTTTTAAATTATTTTTCGAGTAGAACTCGCTTATGATACTTTCGAGGCATTTTTTTAAACCACCCATTTCGAGTAACAAAAATTAATTAATTTCTTTCTGGATTTTTATAAATTGGAAAAATTACTCGAGTTATGAAAACACGTAATCTGTACACGATCAACTTCGAAGAGAAAATGGAAAAGATAATGGCGATTGATAGGAAGCGAGCAGGAGGAGGTATATGTACCTAATATCAATATCATCGTTTTCTTCTAACGTCAAGAACACTAACGTGGCAGCAAAATGAACCGAGGGAATGCTAGGCAGCGGGTGGATGAGGAGAGCTTCAATTTCTCTTCTCGTGGTCTCACACATGTGACTTTTTTCTACTTTTAATCCCTTTTAAAACATGATTTTGTTTTAGAAAAATAACCGTATCTACCTTCATATATTTGTAGTTCAGATGCAAAAAAATTGATAAGAGAAAGATGTAAGAAAAATTTAAAGTAACATTTCTAAAGAGTTTAGAGCACAAAAAAAAACTGGAAAATCGTTTGAAGAGGAGTTGAAGCGTATCAGAAGCCTTTTGGGAGGGAGGTGCTGCAAGATAAAACTCATAATTCCATTTCAAATGAAATACGCAAGAAAGTTAGGATATGTGAAGCAAAAAAAAAATACCTACGATTCGACTGAATCCAAGGAACATGTTCATTTTGAATTGAAGATTGGTCATAGAAAATTTCAGACCTCTAGCTCAAAGAGAACGGAGCTAGGGATGCCCAAATTGGGGTAATTTTTGAAAAAAAACTATTTTTGCCATATTTGTGCAGTGCTACCCTCCTGGTACCTCGGTCACCTCCCTGAAAAAGTGCAATTTGAGTTTCAACACCTTCCTACTCGTAGATCATTAACCTCGAAATTGAATATCACTTATTGCCCTCTACAAGCGGGTTAAAAAGTTGTAAATCGCTGAAAAATCAAGATTTTTGAGTTACAAAGAAATAAAATACCCTCTGTTTGGTAGATAGCAAAACTGAACCTGAAACGCACCTAATTATGCAAAAAATTATTTTGGTTAAAAAATTGAAATTTTTGAATTTTGTGAAAAATCAAACTTTCCTAATTTTTCATGGTGGAAGTCAATCTTTTACGATAATCGAAAAATGGCAAAAGCGCAATAAAAATTTTTCAACTTTTTTTAATCCAAATAATTTTTTGAATCAATAGGAGCCTTTTGGGCTCAGTTTTGATGCCAAACAAAGCGTATTTTTTTTTTACTCAAAAATCTCAATTTTCAACCATCTACAATTTTCAATCTCCTGGTAAATGGCAATAAGTGGTATTCAATTTCGAGGTCAATGACCTAGGGAGGTGTAGAAATTCAAATTTCACTTTTTCAGGGGAATGGCCGAGGTATCAGGCTGGATGCATTGGCATAAAATTCACTATTTTAATTTTTTTAGGGACTTTAGTGACCAAAAATTGTTAAAAAAGTGACCAAAAACTGAACCCATCAAAAGGAGAGCAGGTTAAAATTTTTCCTATTTTTTGCGAGAAAATTTTTTGTTATGTTAGGGACGGGCACGCTGAAATTCTCAGCTATTTGAAAAAAAAATTTCTTTCAACAAAATGACAGAAATTTTTGATTTTTCAATTTTGGCAAAAACAACTACACTACATACAATAAGTCAATTATTTTTTTCAAATTCAAGTCATTTCCAAAATTTTTCATTTTTTTGTTGTTTAGGTATCAATAAGACATCGGCAAACAACGGAAAAAAGTGACTTTAGTGACCATTTTGGGAAAATATAGTGACAATAAGTGACCAACATGCAAAATAAGAGCAAAGTTTCTTTAAAAGTGACTTAATTTCATGCCGGCACTACCCAAAAGTGGTAAAAACTGTGCTTTTTCAAAAATGACCCCACTTTGAGCACGGGTTTGAAAATTTCTATGGTAAATTTCCAACTCAAAATTATTCAATCAGCCTTTTTGGATTTGGTCAAAATCCGAGGTAAATTTTTTTTCGTTCCACTGTAATGAAGGCAGTGCCCAGTATTTGAATAGAATTGGAGGGGGCGATCAGGGTGTCTGACTGGATTTCTTTTGAAAATTCACTACTTTATCACGACATTTTTTACAAATCGAATTTTGTTTTTTTTTACGAAATTTTTGTAACTTTGGATATCAATACAGAAAAAAGAAACATGAAAATAAATTCAAATTAATTTTAACCCAATCTGAATTTTCTGAATTTTGCCCAATAAAAAGTCAAAAATCTATAATCTTCAACCGTAAAATCCACAAACATTTTTTTGCATAATCTATGACTTTTCCATGACTTCCAAAGTCCCTTTTTAAAATCCATGACCTTTCTGAGACTTCGATGACCTGTTAGACACCCTGCTAATACTCTATGAAATTATCAGTAGGAAAATATAGAAACCAGACGTAATATTGATAAAAATTCTTAATCTATTTGTATATACAAATAATTGAGAATTAAAAGAAATAAGTTTTTTGTAATATCAGCTAAGCCCCCCCCCCCAATATTATTTTGGTTTATCACCAGCTAAAAATAACAATTTGAGTATCTTTACACGAAAATTTCATCAAACAGCTGATCCAACCACTTTTTTATTGGATAAAAATTACGTGCATGTATTTTTGATTTCTTCGGGCGATGAAAGGAATTCGAAGTTAGGAGTTGATAAGGGCTGATTTTGAGCTAGAGGTCATCACGAACTATTTGCCCAGGAACTGTGGTAGGTAAGTTGAAAATTTTTCGAACCATAGTTACTGTGAGAATTTTTTTAAATTTTCAAGATTTGTAAGCTTTTTGGTGTAGAATGAATCTAGTGAGGAGTATTTTTATGTTTTTTTAAAAAAAATCATTTCCAGGCTAAATGAAGGGGGGGGGGGAGGTCATTATTTTTCAAAAAAATTTTAAGTTAAAATTTAGGTAAGTATACCTTTTTCTTAATATTGTGATTTTAGAAGAAAAAAAGGATTACTTTTGACATGAGTAGGTATGTTTTTCAGCTAGAAATTTACTTAAAATTTTTTGATGAATAAATTTTACACTTTTTTACTTACCTACTAAAATGTCAGAATATGAGATCCTGTACCCTACAAAATGAAACGATAATGACTTTCTATTGAAATAGATACCAGATTTTGAAATTTTTCAACATTTTTTTCCGGATAGCCGGATAGATGAATGGATATACTTATCAAAATTTTTGAATTGACTTTATATTGAAATTATAGCTTTTTAATACAACAGCAGATTTTTAAATTTCTTTAAAATTTTTGAAACTGATAGAAAATTTTGATTCTTTATCAGGGTTTGACTGCATAGTGAAATATCACATTTTGAGATATTTTTCTCAATTTTTAAATTGACTTTTGATTGAAATGTCAGATTGTAATACATTTTATTTTCTTCAAAATTTAAAATTTAAATTTAAAATTTTGATGAGGTATTTTAATTTTGGACAACTTGACCCATATTTTCATACAAAAAAATTATTAATAAAAACTATGATTTTTCACGTATCTACCAGAATAAATTGCACCTTGCAAATAACGTGCTGCAGCTAATTTTTTTCCATTTGTTTTACAAGTATTTTAGGTCGCTCGAAATGCGTTAGTCTATAGGTTATAATTCGTGAAAATTATGCTCGTATGTGTTTAGGTATACTAACAAAGTATATGTATATAGTGGAAAGATTATGCAATTTCATGAACGTAACCCCGCGGGTATTTCCCAACACCAGAATGTTTATACAATTAGATACCTACGGTAGTTATTCCAAGAGGGAAACCGAAATTATTGTAGCAATGTTAGCAGTCGTTTAATCGTGGTTTAAAACCGATTAGTCCACGAAGACGTGAACAACATTAAGTACCTAGATCTACATACGTTTGGGTTTGTTCTTCATAGCTCATATGTTGCATCGCCTACCTACCTATCTACCTACCTACTTATATTTTCACTTCTGCAACTAATATTTTTAGCATTTTATATCATAGATGTCCTTTTTTTTTCATTGGAGGGAAAAACTTGGAATTCTCTCTCAACGACTACTTTAATTTCAAAAATTTATTAAAAACCAAAACCCAAACCCTACAAAAAAAAGGACAACAAGACACAGGAAAAAGAATTAGTCCGTTGAGGTAGTTAAAAATAGTATAAACTTGTTATAAATAAAACAGATGAAGATTTACAAGGTGTGATAATGTCTTTAAGTGAAGCTATGCGGAAAGAAGAAAGAAATGGAGAAAAAAAAATACAAAAATACAAAAAATACGCACGCACGCACACACGTACAAAAAACAAAACCTTCGCCCGTGTAGTTTATGTGCGTCTACATAGCAAAAGTACTTTAATCTCGACGTTTTAGGAGTAATTCTTGGCTGTTTCACCCTTGTGGCCATAAATTCAACGACCCCATGACTTCTAACGCCTACGGAAATGAGGGACGGACCAGGGAAAACAGAATAAAATCTCAAGATAAAGCGACAAAAACTGCTTTCCCCTTATGTAAATATGGGATACCTTTCTGTAATGAAGTCATCCTTGATATTGTTAGCAAACACTTCAGATTACCTGTCCTTTTGTCAATTTTAGCCTTATTCTTTATTCGTATTTACTTTTGTATGTTCCTAAGATAGAGTTGGATCCAGATTCGTGTATTTTTCGTAAGAGAACTTTCTTTTTATGAATTTTAAAATCATATCTGAGTTTGACCGAATATGGTATGAATGCAATGTGCTTTTGGCGGGCAATTTTGAAAATAAATAAATACCAATTCACATCGAAGATTTGAATATGAGTTTGAAAATTGCCTAATGACATATCTGCGTCATTGTAAAAAATACCTAATAAAATGAGACTAAAAATGACTGCGAATAGCTCGACGTAATATTTTACTTCATTATTGCGAATTTCTCATTTAAATCTCGCTGATTTTCTAAATCGAAAAGTCTACGAAAAGCAACTTTTAAACGAACTCGTTCCTTAGTAAATTTTTATCTGCTATTTAATTCGAAATTTTTCAATGGCAACTTTGCAACAATGGTTTACAACAACGACATACAGAAAAACGAGAGAAAATTCAGCTCGATTTATCGTGAAAGAACTTTACAATAAATCCTTCATACCTGAAACGTCTGATACAAGTTTCGACTACGTACATTTTCTACATGATATCAGAAAATCTCGATTAAATTGTGTTTGTACCACTTGCGGACCAAGCATTCTCTACAGCACGGTAATCTTATACTACTTCGGGTTTATAAATCAAACAGGCAATATCTTTAACTCGAGTTTTTGTATAAGGGTTTTCGTATAATAAATCAAGCACCAAAAGAAGCTGCCGATTTCCTAAGGTCACACTCCGCTTTGCCGGTTCCATTTTCGTATAAGGAGTATATATTTGCCTCGAATGTTTTTTTTTCGCTTGTTTAAATTAGTATCGTACGATTTGCTTTCAAGAAGTGATTAAATAATGAAATACATTCGAGAGGATTTAATCGAATTATGATTCGTAAGAGAAAAAAATTCCCAGATTTAAAAATAATACCCAAATCTTCCTCCAGCTCGGTTTAAATTTAATATGTACCTTCCTCGAAACGAATCAATTTCGTATTTTTACCATGAATTTTTTCCCAAGTACCTGCACCCTTTGAAATTCACGACGAAAAAAACCCATGCCAGAGTTTTGTTTACTTTTTCAATCATACCCACTTGAGTATTTTATTTCGTCGCAAGCGATAACTAATACCCGTACTCGAGTTAACGATTAAACGCATATGTTACACGACTGAAGAATATTTGATTAATACATAAATGGCTCCGAGCAGGGGACATTAAAGATACGAAGAAAATAAGAAGAAAACGCAGCAACGCCAGCACAAGGCTGAGGACCGGCGCGGCGTGGAGGAAAAGCGGTTAAAAATAGAATTGGTGGAAAGGGAGGAAGAAAGTTCTTAAACCAGGAAAAGCAGTTCCCATTAATAAAGTTTATGGCTTTTTTACAGAAGTAAAAAATCTTCTTTAAATTTTCAGAAATTTCCTGTTTCTTTTGTTCGTAACTTAGGGGTATATTCTGCAGCCCTATTTCGCCAAATCAAGTCAACAGCGCGGAGTACGTTTTTACGTACAGGCGTAAAGGGATTTCACAAAAAGATACATAGGCTAATTTGTAATGATTTACAATGGGAAATATATAAACTTTAGTGACCCGTTCACTTATGCAATGAACGATGCACGATAAAACCTCATGTACGCAGTTATGCAGTATACCAGATCGAAACGAATGCTGTTCCATACACACACACTCATCCATCGAATAAATTACGTGCTTAATTTATCGAATAAAAACAATGTAATGGTAAAATAGTGGTTAAATTTTTGGAATATTTCGACTCATGTCGTGAGGTTTCTTTTTTCTTTTTAATAAAAAATATGCATAATTTAAGAACGTACAATGATAAAGTGGAAGTACGTGAAAACCAAGTGCATTTTACTTACTTATTCGATTGTAAGCAGAGTCTTTCTCGATCAATCACATTCGTGGAGTTGCTGCGTTCGCCCTGTAAAATATAAAGAAATATTCGTCAATTAATTCCACGATTTAACGCAAAGGATATTTCCAAAATGATGTTAACTTCAGATTTATTACAGATTTTTTCAAAGAGCAGTGATGATTGGTGAGTATATTCAGGTGTGTGAAGGGGAGGGGGTAAAACTATACCTTTTCCTGTCAACTTATTTCAGAGATATTTCGACTATTTTGACTTTAGTTGAAATATAAATAAAATAAGTACGTAATATTTTTTGTAAGACATTTTTTTTTTTAAATTATTCGAGGAAAAATGAACATTTTGTACCTCACAACTTACTTTACAATAATTGAAAAATAGAAAAACGTAAAATCAGTGTTGCCTTTGAAGAGTCGCCACATTTTTAATATTTTAGTAAAATTTCTTCAAAGACTTTTTATTGAACTATCATTTTTTTTTGAACCACATGAGAAAAAAATCTGCCTTTCGGGTCTTGCTACTGGGGAATCTCCCTGGACTCCCCGATTGGTTCTTTTTCTGTACTAGTTAGGAAAATATAAATCATAGAATATGCTTTTACTTTTTATGTAAAGCCTAGCAAAACGTTATGATGTATGATAAAATTGAAATTTTGAAATGATCCAATTTTTTTTCAAAGTCCAAAAGTCAGGTAAAGTTGGTCAACTTTTCAAAATCTGAAAATGGGTAGAAATATCTAAAATTTTTGTCGTCTCTTCGCTCGGGCTGAATACAAACGGAAACTAAACAATTTGAACATAACTCACAAAATTAATAACCTGCAAAAAATGTTCTGTTCGGCTTCTAAATCGTAATGAAAGAAATTCTACATTCTTAACCAGGGTTGCCAACTGAAAATGTCCATTTCCCGCAATTTTTTTCTGAAAAATAGCTAAAACCCGCAATTTTTCCCTTCGGA
>FIZU01047956.1:0-20956 GCA_900064475.1 Pseudococcus longispinus
CCCCCCGGGGGAGTTGCCCCGCCAGCTGGGGACCGAGGGTTTTGTGTGGTGACTATTGGGACCTCATTCAACACTTTTTCGCAAAAAAATACCTGCTACCTTTTTTTTCCGTTTTTTCTCATTTTATGATCTAATTTTACTGGACTATAAGCCTAACAATAATATTAATAATTAAATCAATAAAAATTAAACTAATAAATCTTATAAATCTAGAATTTAAAATAATTTGGTCAAAAAAACAAAAAAAACTCTTCAACGGGGATAAGCATTTAAAAAAAAAACAAAAAAAACTGAACCTAAAAATAGATTTTAAATAATTTCAGTTTTAGTTTTTTCTTTTTCCATCGCCGATAATATCAGTAACACACACATACTCGCACATACTTTTGGATTTCTCTTATATTTCGAATCAATCTTTTCCCACTAATTTTTCACCAACCAGCGCGATAAGACTAAGTAAATTTTCAATAGGTAGGTATATCCGTTATCGTCGATTTTATCTAAAAAAATAACTTAATTAACGCAAGCTTATCATCACCTCGAATCGATCATTAACAATATTTCCACCAAATTTCCTGATAATCGATCACATGCGCATCAATAAACTGCATGATACACTTCGCCAAGTTTTATAGAAAAAAAGAAATCCGTTGGAGGTTACCTTAATTGGTTAATAACGTTCGATAAGTTCTAAATTTAATATTAAACTTTGAATAACAATACGTGATCGTTTACCATTTGAAAAGAAAGAAAAAAATTTACCCATTAGTTTTTCGCGTCTAATCAAACCTACAATCTAATCAAAAAATTATTAATCATTCATTTTCAGCCGGTCGATACCTCCACGACCACATTCCCTACTGCATCTAAACTAAATCAGCCCTCAATCCGGATAATTTTTACACAACGTGTGTAAAACGATGTTCGCACTTGCAAAGATTCGTCTTAATTTCACATTACCATCACACCGACCAAAATTACTCGCATATCTAGTCGAATGGGTAATTACACTTTGAAATCTAAAACAAAAGTGGATGGAGTTTGAAAAAAAAAACAGAATCATGTAGTGCCTCATTAACATAATAATGAATGTAAAAAATTCCAGCCGCTAATCTGATAATACGTTACAACAAAATAAAAGAAAAAAAAACCACACAGATACAGATAACATCAATTTGTTCGCCGGTTATCAAGATTATACATTTCTGGTTAAAGTTAAAAGACAGTACAACCATTAATTGCGATACATAAAACGCGGCCAACTTATTGTTCAAAAAAAAGCAAAAGCAGAGAAGAACACCAGAAACGAAACTGTTTAAACGTTTAAGACAGATGCGAAATGATAAGATTTGCTTTTTCAACCTATCAACGTCCGCGTCCGACCATCGTACCCGAAGACGAGAAAATATGGACGCGTTTTTTTTATCAATTTAAAACAATTATTTGGCCGTTTGCGAAGACATCAACGTTGAATAATAAAATAATAATAGAAAGAGAAGGGGAACTGGTTGGCGAATTTTATTCCGCCACTTAGCCTTTCTTTTTTTTTCGTTTATCGAAGCCAATGATTCATCCAGGTTACATAGCGCCCTTTGGCTAACGAATATGGGTACCTACGTAATGTGCATTACATTCGTCTACCTATATTTCAGAGTAAACCTGTCTTAGGCCGAGGTTATAGTGACGATGAAGATGAAGATGGAGATTTACATCTTCACTCCCATTGGTTAGTGATAAGTGATTGGCCAATCAGGTTGACGATTGGAAGATTGAAAGTTGATTTCATTTAACTTTCGAGCTTCAATCTTCATCTTCCATCGCCACTATAACCTCGGCCTTAGCGGTGAAATATAAACCGAACATTGCCGATAGTTGGTATTCCTATCGCGTGTATTTTAGCTGTTAATAAACCCCTTATATTTCATAAACGTTACCAATAAAAAATTGACTAAAGTAACAAAGTACCAGACAACTGTCGTCCAACATTTAACAAAACTGCTATAAAAATGATTTGTGAGCGATGCCTTCGCATACCATATCGTACGATACGATACAACTTTAATAAATCTCGAGTATTCCGAACAATAATACAACAAAGAAGGGGAAAAAAATGATACAATACCTCGCGTATTTTTTCCTTTCGAAAAAATCCCTCAAAAGTGGTCAAATTCGATAGATATCCGAGACACCTACGACGTCCGACGACGACGACAAAAAAAAACACCGCAGGTTTGTTACACGAGATAAGACGATGCGAGGAATAGGTAATTTCGTCATTAATTTTATTTCATCTAATTACTCCGTCGGTGACACTATCTATAAATGAGCTTACGGGTTCCCCCATTAAAACATTATCAATATAGGCTCTCTTTTCACACAAAGCCACCTTGTTTCCGCTCGATGACGTCATTTTTCCGTATTAACTTATCAAAAAGGACGCTTTCCACCGATTACATTAATGTATTTATATTGTTTTTACGTGTAATTTTTTCTCCAACTATCGAGCAAACATCCCGGCCGGCCAACACTTTAGATACGATGGCCCATATTACAACGAAAAAATACATCACTTGGTATCTACGAGTAATTCTAGAGTCGTACGAACAACGTCACGATGGAGTAAATTTTGCAAAAACGGAAACCGCAACGTGTGTATGAAAAATACGTCGCGCGGTGAAACCGTAATTTATCCGATTGATACATTGTGAGCAGAGCTGACAATAAAGTGATAACCGGTTCGGTGGTGTTACTGAAAACAAAGCAGCCATCGACGTCTATCATTTATCTAATTACATGCTTTTTGTATTAACTACACGCGGCTAAGATTTGCTGTTTCATAAGTCATTACATATAGGTAGGTAGCTAGATAGCTTTTTGTGTTCGTGAAGTACTTACAGGGAAAAAAGAATAATAAATGGTACGAAATTTTTATCATCTTTGGTACTACACAAGGTAAGATTTCGTCTAATTGCATTTTTTTTTCACGAAATTAAAATCATTTCCTCGTGATACTTTGATAAAAAAAATTTTAGCGTTGAGTTTCCTTTTCGTTAAATAGTAAGAAACAAAAAAAAAATCAATTTTACGCACATTAGTATACAGGGTGTCCCATTCTGAAATCGAATACGAGCTGGTAAAAGTTAAAGAAAAAAATAATTTACTCAATTATACGCCAATTTTGACCAAAACTTTTTATGATGAGAGCAAAAAATATTTATGATGAGGTTTCATACCTTCAAAGTGAAAGAACTACGGTAGCCCATCGAATTTCAAAAGAAAATGCACTTTTCAAATGAAGTCAATTTTTTTACCTCGATCCAAAAACCTTTTTCAGGCCGGGTTTTAGGATTTTCTCTGAGGTGGAGTGAAGGGGAGGAGGTACATGGTACAAGTTACATTTAACATTACATATTTGTATTTTTGATCGATTTTCACTCATATTTAGAGACGAACTGAAGTTGACTGGACTTTTTGAGGGGGCTAAAAATTTAAAAGTTTTGACTCCGATGACATACAATTTTTCCTACCCAAAATCAGCGAAGGACAAACTTATTACCAAAAAAAACCATTAAAATCATCAAAATCACGATTTAAATGTGATGATACAAAATCATTTTTACAGGGATGATTTTCAATTTTTATGAAAAAAAAATCAAAATCAAATCATATGATTTTTAATCATAATTTTGAATCATTTTTTCATTAAAATAATTTTTATGATTTTATTAAAATTATGATTTTCAAGAATTTTGAATGATTTTGATTTAAAAACAAAATTTTTCTCATTAAAAATGCCCCCCCCGACCTTCTGTTTATTAAAATAGGATATAGGTGTGTTTTATCGACGAGTAATTCCGCGTAAAACGACTGACTGACCGACAGATTTCGACCGATTGATTTTATGGACTTCTAAATTTCATTACTCTGACTTCTAGACATTTTGTCAGACTTTTTTGGATCTGAATTTTTTTTTCCAGATTTCAAATGGCTCTTGGGACTTGAAAAATTTTCTAGATGATGCTTACTTTTAGACATCTTGTCAGACAAACAGTTTAGACATTTTGGACTTGAAAAATTTAAAAATTCATTCTACCTTTTATAAATTTAATGAGTTGACTTTTTGGTTTTGTAAATTCCATCACCCTGACTTTTAGACATTTTCACCGGTTTTTTGGACTGGTAAATTTTAGAGGTAATGCTGACTTTCAGATATTTTGTCAGACTTTTTTGGACTCAGAAAAAATTTTAAGATTTTTACCTTTTTTTTGGCGTTAGAAAACTTTAGAATTGGCGGACAAACACTTTGGATTTTTTTGACTAGAAAAATTTTAGAATTCACTCCAACTTTTAGACATTTTGCCGGGCATAATTCTTGAACTTATGGAAAATTCTAAAATAATGCTGGCTTTTAGACATTTTGTCATATTTTTTTGGACTTGGAAAGAGTTTCAGATTTCTATTGCCTTTTTGAACATGGAAAATTTCAGAGATAATGCTGACTTTTAGGTATTTTGTTAGACAAACAATTTAGATTTTTTGAATTTTGAGAATTAAATTTTAGATATTTTTTAAAACTTGATTTTTTTGGAAGCAGAAAATTTTAGAAATAATGCTGACTTTTAGCACTTTGTCAGACAAACACAAATTTTTTGAAATTTGAATCAGAAATAAAAATAAGTAGGTAGGTTGATGTATAGAAATGATTTGTAAAATAGAACAAAGACCAAAAGCATATCCTATGTTTTCAAATTTTGTGGGTAGTATGAAAAAGGGGGGGAGTATTTTCGATCGGTTTTCACTCATATTCCGGGACGAACCAAAGTTGACTTGACCTTTTTGAAGGGGCTAAAAATTTTAAAGTTTTGACTCTAATGACCTGCAGCTTTTCCCACCCAAAATCAGTGAATGGCAAAATTATTTACCAAAAAAAACAATGAAATTATCAAAATCACGATTTAAATCGTCGAGGTAAAATGATTTAAATGTGATGAATTGATGATTTAAAATCATTTTCACAGGGATAATTTTCAATTTTTATGAAAAAAGGATCAAAATCAAATCATACCTATGATTTTCAATGATAATTTTGAATCATTTTTTTATCAAAATAATTTTGAAAATTATATTTTTATGATTTTGATTTGAAATTAATTTCATTTTTAAATTAAAAAGTCCCCCCCCCCGACCCCCGTTCATTTCTATACTACCCTTGAAAACTGTATAAAATATATGCAAATGCTTTTGCACTTTCTTCCCTGTCAAATCTCATGAAATGTCTAAAAGTCAAATTTTGAAACAATCTAAATTTTTCCAAGTTCAAAAGTCAACTATAAACACTTTATAAAATTTTTCAAAATCAAAAAAGTCAGAATTTCAAAAATTTTCCAAATTCAAAAAATCGTTTGAAATCAGAAAATTTTTACAATTCCACAAAATCTAAAATAGCCTGACAAAATGTCGAGTTCAAAAGGCTAGAATTTAAAATTTTTTCTAAATTCAAAAATTAATATTTAAGCTTTAGAAAAATTTAGAGATTCTGACTTTTTAGATTCAATAATTTGGTCCAAAACATTACGCATACCTAATTGTGTTTCAGTGAAGCAAAGAATTTAGTTTTCGATGAACTGTAGAAGGAGGGGGGAAGTCGAGATACTTTGCGTTCAACATTTTCATCAATAATCTTATTCATTTCTCGCATGAATCATTCAAACAAAAACTTACTCATCTTCAAATTCTCAAAGTAAATATTCCAAATACTGGTAGTTACTCACCTAAAACAAAGAAACAAAATAAATTGACGATTAGTTTACATATTTGGCTAAAAATCATCATTATCCAGATGTTTACAGAAAAACTTTCCCAAAAATAATTTTTGTTTTTTTTTTTAAATTTTATCAGCAATTGTTTTTGGGAAAAAAATTTTGTTCAAATATGCAAACGATTTGATTATCAATTAATCGACAAATTTCAATGCTGATTAATCTTCATTTCGATTATTGAATTTCCAATTAATCGATTAATCCACAATACTACAATCCTTTCAAATCTAAATCTCGAGTGTGAGATGGCATTTTATAGGACACCAGGTATATCCGTATGAAAACTGCATGATTTTCTACTTAATTAGCTACCTATATCAATAAAGAAGAAAAAATTTTACAAAAAAAACTTACAATTCTCCCCTTTTTTTCCAAAAAAAAAGAAATGTTATCTTTTATATACTTAAAATTACATTAAGGAAAAAAATAATTTAAAAAAACACAAATCGTCATATTTTTTAGCCAAGTAATTAAACTGAATAAGTAAAAACAAGAATAATGGCCTTATTCATAAACGTTTTTTTTTTAGTATCACTTGGCCAAGTATAATTCAATTTCAATTCAATGTCTATAAAGTGGTATGAAGTGTTTGATAAGAATTTTCGTTTTAAATAAAAATAATTACATCATCAAATATTCATTTTGAAGTTGAAAAAACTGAAAAGAGTGTAGCCAGGTTTATAGGGGTGATTTGGCTCTGAGCACCGAATTTTAAATTATCCAGTGGAACTTGGTTCTTATGGTCTAAAACCCTCGTGATAAAATTTTTAGTTCGATATCTCAACCCTAACCCCTTCTGGGGGGTTAAATGTGGATTTTCGTTAAAATTTTTTATTTTTGATATTCTTCGATGGAATTTTTTTGAAACTTGCAAAGTTGGTATATGTAGATAGTATCAAGGACGATTTTTGGAATTTTTTGAAAAAATTTCGAGCACTTTTTCAAGGTCAAACGGACATACTGGATAATTTAAAATTCGGTGCTCAGGGCCAAATCACCCCTAATAAACCCGTCTACGTTCTTTCAATTTATTATAATTGGGAAAAATAAAATTAAAATGTATTTCTTGGCCAAGTAATTGGTACAGATTTTATTTCAACGAATAAAAAAACATAAAATATTAGTAATTTTAAACTAATATCACATCTACAGAACATGATGATTTCTCAAGATTATTTTTTCGAATTCTACGTTGTTTCCATAATTAGTACAGATTTTGAACTTCAGCTTCACGTTGATAATTTCATATCGATGAAAAGATAATAACTGATTACAACAGAATTTTCAGAACTCAATGAGAAAGAACAAGCAATTATTATACCCAGTAATATTCTTCCACCCAATTCATCGAAAGATATTAGTTTTCATCTTATACGAGTAATTTCGAGCAAGTGAAACTTTCAAAATGACAAATTTTTCCAACACGAGTCAACCATATGGAAAACTTCGGTGATCAGTCCGAATAACAACAATCATTACTTATAATTCACATTTCGATAAACACGATTGGTGAAGATTTCCAAGAACTTGTTATACATAAAATTTCACAGATAAGATATATCGATTACATCCATATATAATTCGCGTAATCGATAACGCCTGAAAAAAAATCACCAAAATTTCATCACTTTCATCTCTTTTTTTCTCGCTGATAAAATCATACGAACGAAGATAACGAACTGAACATAAATAACGGAGCGGTTTGGTGTTTTTTTTTCACAATTTAGATTTTTTTCGAAACAGAACAGAAGGTTCTTGAAATATAGTACATTAGGACCAGATAAAGTTCAATTTCAAATTGCATACGAGATCTTGGT
Source organism: Pseudococcus longispinus (assembly GCA_900064475.1). Classification (NCBI taxonomy): domain Eukaryota; kingdom Metazoa; phylum Arthropoda; class Insecta; order Hemiptera; family Pseudococcidae; genus Pseudococcus; species Pseudococcus longispinus. The sequence continues at coordinate 7,637 of FIZU01047956.1, forward strand.
TATACGTACACGTGGAACCCTTCGACCATCGAAAGAAGCTACCTGATTATGAGCAGAAGGTACCTAGCTATACCCGTATTCGGCCAAGTCGTAAAGTATAAAATTCGTAACAAAAAAAAATCCTAAAACGTTATAAATTTCACCATCGCGAAATTTCAATACATGTACAAGTATAAGCGGAACATAAAACAGAGGCGAAGAGAGTGAACTTATCGTCCTATCACAGTTTAGGGTAGAATGAACAAAAACCTTTACCAGAAGGTGATGGATGACTTATAAATACGGTTGGCTGGACACCGGCTAGTCTATATTATATTATACATATCTGCTCTTTCGGCACCGCTACTTGCCTCACCGCGACAAAAAGTTGACCGTTCAAATACCCTCTTATACCCGCTCTAACACCCCGAACATCATATTAAAGACCGTACTCGGCCAGTTTTCATTTCCTGTCCATAACTCCGAAGTAGTGGATTTTCGCTGATAGCGTTTTCGGCTAATCTGGTTTGCAATTCCACAGAAGGACTTGACCATCGCCCGGTATAACCTCATCTGCAAAATTTTGACGATCTCCATCGTATAAATATTGGTTCGTGGTGCGTTGGTGTGCTCGTGTAACGCGGCTTTTATTTACACTACACATCAAGTGTACCTACCTAACCTTACCTATACGAAATATACGACGACCGACGACGACGATGACGACGAGCACGAGGTATAGGTGGAGCGGCGAGGCGCTCCAGCTATATAGGTATTTTCGCACTCCCATCGTCATCGTACCTTTTCCGTCCCGACGGAGAAGACCGTTCGGACAAAACCCTCTCTTGCGAAATATCCCCTATTTTTGATCTTATCTGCTAGTGCTAATATTCATAATGTCACACGAGAAAACTCATTTCAAAGCTGTCTTCAACCTAATAACGTGCTCATCACAGACTTCGCCGCCAGCTCCAGCATCGAGACGAGCACAATAATTTTATCCCCCGCTCAACCATCGTCCCGTCCGAAAGCCATCTCTCTGCTTGGTATATATCGATGAAAAAATTATAGCAATTTTTTTTACTCTAGAGAAAGAGAGCGATAATGCAACGTATCGTATAAATCTGCGCAAAAATATACTCCACTCGAGTCGTGTTGTGAAGCAAAAAATCATAATCAAAATAACCTATCGATTCTTTAATCTAACTTTTCCTCTTTAGTGCAGAATAGACCGATGACCTTTTAATGTAGAGTATCGCGTACTCGACTATGTCATTATCATCACTTATGTATTAATAGGTTAATACCATCCGATTCGCGTCTTTAATCTAATTAATTAAACAGAATTATCATCGCATTAATTAGATGTTATTCATGTTTCACTAATTTCCGAATTTATCCCCCAAATGATTAGACAATCTGCTTATATAATCTGTTCGCGTATAATTATACCCGAATAAAAAATAATTGTACACGGACGATCGGAATCACTCGTATCGGTTTTGGGTTTCTTTTTGAAATCATGTTGCATATTGGTGGTAAATTTTCCATGTGTGTATTGACAACCCTTTGGTTGAGAAATTTCAATTTGAAATGAATCTAATTCCATATGAGTAGTCAGATTGAAAGAAAATTATCGAGATGACTGAGAGAATAAAATTTCCAACTGAAAATCACAGTATTAGAGCAGGGTGTCTACAAGGTTTTTTTTTTGAAAATCATTGACTTTTCCTTGACCTTTTTCAATTTTTGTTTAAATGTTGATATACCACCAAATTTTTAAATTGTTTTTGTTCAAATTAACATCCTCATTAGTCACGAGAAAAAAATTCAAAGAACATAAAAATTCGGATTTGGTTTTTATCAATTTGAATTTAAAAAAAAATGTTTGTAAATTTACAAAAATTTCCTACGAAAGAAAACCATTCAATGTCATTGAATATTTTTTTGAAAAATTCAAATTATTAAAACTATAACCAAATCCGAATTTTTCCCAATAAAAAGTAAAAAAAACTTGACCTCAACAGTAAAATCATTGACTTTTTCTTCACTTCTTTGACCTCTTTTTGAAATCACTGATTTTCTATGACTTCCTTGATTGCCCTGTAGACGTCCTGTTGAGACTATTTGAAATACAATTTTTCTCGAATTTTACTGCTTAGAATAAAATTTCTTGAATTTTTTTTTTGAAAAAAAGCCACCCTTATTCAAAATTTTCGATTGCAATCCTTTTTTTTCTCTCTATTCGGAACGTAGTTTGGTCAGCTGGCGAAAAAAGTTCCCTCTGACCCCCCCTCCCACTTGTTTGATATGATCCTGACGAGAAATAACTAATTGGAATTTTTCTTCAAAACCAAACGATATGACGAAGTATGATCTCATCTTATGAGGAAGGTTTATGTTCGATTTCGAGAGGGAAGGGGAGGTTGTTTCAATTCATAATTTTCAATTTGAAAAAATCAAGTATGACATGACAGAAGACAGGAGAGTCCTGTTAGGGCAAACATGAAGGCAAATTTTTTCAACAACATCAAATACAAGAGATGAAGAACAGTCCAAAAAATGTATTTTTTAGCTAATTTCAAGGGAAATCTTATTTTTACTCCCCTTCCTTTCTGGGAGGTTGAATTCATAAAATCCTAATGCAGTCAAACCATTAATCAAAACAGATATTCGTACTTGAAAAAATTCACTTAAAAATTTCACTGTATTAAAATTATCTATCAACTGAAGCAGGGTCCCCGACTAGATTTTTTTTGGAAATCCATGACTTTTCCATAACCTTTTTTACATTTTGTTCAACTGCTGATAACTCCAGAATTTTTTTTTAATTTTTTCGTCGAGAGTGACATCCTTATTCCAGGGTGTCTAACAAATTTTCCAAATTCAAATTCAGCACTTTTTCAGAACTTTGTAACATCTTCATCTGGATGTTTCTAAAACTTACGAACACCCCCCCCCCCCCCCCCCAAAACTTTCGAACCCCCCCCCCCCCCACCAATTTAATCTTTCATACATTGAAAGATTTTTGAAAAAACCTTATGGTCAGCCATAAATTTTCAAAATTGAGAAACCTCCCCCTCACTTCCATACTACTCATGAAACTATAAAACATAGGATATGTTTTTGCTCACTGAATGTTTCAAGTTCATCAAGTCGTAATATTTGGAATTTTCTAGAAATTTTCCAAGTTCAAAAATTCATTTGAATTTTGAAAAATTTTTCAAGTCTAAAAAAATCTGACAAAATATCCAAAAGTGATCTTAACAGATTTTTGTAATTGAATTTCATAAAGAAATTTTTTTGAAAAATTTTCAAAATCCAATTCCAAGCACAATAGAAATCTAAAAAATGTTCCAAATTCAAAAAAGTTCGAAAAATGTCTAAAAGTTAACCTTGGGTAAAAAGCTGGCAGACAAAACGTCTGATTTAAACTTTCTTGAAATTTTTCAAATCCATAAAATTGAAATTTTTCATATTCAAAAATTATAATTTAAAAATTTTTCCAAGTTCAAAAAAGTCTGACAAAATGTCTGAAAATCAGCGTCAAGGAATTGGACAATTAAAATGGACAAAAAAATGAACAAAATTTTAGGACTGATCCCAGCCATAAGACGTATCAGTGTCAAAATATCTAATAGTCAGCCTAACGGATTTTCGTGAGTGAATTTCGTAATGGAATTTTTTTGAATCATTTTTGAAATCAAATTCCAAGTACAAAAAGTCAGTAGAAATCTGAAAATTTTTTCAAATTCAAAAAAGTCTGACAAAATGTCTGATTTGAACTTTCATGAAATCTTTCAAGTTCATGAAATTGAAATTTTCCAAGTCCATAAATTCATTCGAGTTTTTAAAAATTTCAAAGTTCAAAAAAGTTTGACAAAATGTCAAAAAGTCAGCATAATATTTGAAAGTTTTCAAACTCAAGAAGTCTATCTGACAAAATATCAGAAAGTTACCTCGATTTCTAAAATTTTCCAAATTCAAAAGTCTGAATTGTTTGTCTAACAAAATTTCTAAAAGTCAGCCTTATCTCTGAAATTTTCCAAGTCCAAAAAAGGCTGGCAAAATGTCTAAAAGTCAATTTTCCAAGTTCAAAAAGTCTAAATTGTTTGTCTGACAAAATGGCTTAAGTCAGCATTATCTCTGAAGTTGTCAAACCTCAAAGTCAGCGGAAACTTGAAAATTTTTCTAAATCCATAAAAGCCTGAGAAAATGTAAGATTGGCTTCAAATAATCTGGTAATTAGGTACGCGAGGGTGTCGGATTAAGGAGGGGGGGGGGGTAAAAAGAAAAAACTTCCAAAAATTAAAAAAATACACAACTTAAAGCAAATCATAAAAAATAATTAATCAAATACCTATTCGCTAAAAGATCCGCATTTACACAAAATTTCTGTGGTGTTCTGGGAAAATATTTTTTCCAATTTTTCAATGTACTATCAACATGAATTTCAGCTCCTAGAACTTCCCCCTTGCTTCTCTTATACAAAGTGATCAAGAAGCTGTAGTAAAACTTCTACCAATTTCTGAAATATTCATAGAAAAATTGTGATATTTCAAGTGAATATTTTTTTCAAATTTTCAAAATATTGACATTTGAATTCCTAAAACTCCTTCCCTTCTCTCTTCCCACTAAATAGTCCATAAAAACTCCCACGCATCAAAAACTGATTCTGTGGTAAAATCCTACGTACGAATACGCGCTTATCTTCAAGCAGCTAGCCCAATCTCAAATCAAATTATCGGTCAAAAAAATAGAAAAATTATTGTAAAAAAAATCGCGACATGATGGATTGAAAACATTCAAAATTTTCCAATTTTTTTGCATCATAATCTTCGAATTTAAAGCACTCAAAAATCTAAAAACAGCCCAAATGAGGAAAAAGTGACTCCTTTAGCCATAAAAATTGAAAAAAAAACTGCCTCAAGAAATTACGAAAGGAGTTGGCAAAATAGCAAAAGTTAAACCTCTTTTCTGCACATTCGCAGGGCTAATTTACGATATTCATTTCGAAGTTTACCTCTCGTACATCCGAGGAGTTATTACTTGTTCTATTGATACGTCCTTGAAAGCCATCGTCACCCGATAAATAAACATAAGAAATACATACAGACGAATGTATAAACTCGATAAATCAATATTTTCGAAAATTTTATCAGACAATAAAACCCAACCGAGCACATGGTTCGTCTGGTATACGCTGATTTTTGAAAAACAGAACCAAGAATAAGAAAAAAAAACTGAATCGATGCAACGCGCTATCAGCGTCCAACGATCCAATATTAATTTTCGTTTGCTTTATTTGTCTGGCGGAATTATTTATTGGTGTCTGATTTTATGATAAAGTCTGAAACGGAAACGTATACACACAACAGAGAGAACGCAGAACAGATACGTATGGTTTTACATATCCGCGGATGAAGAACCGATAACAAAGTACAAGAACCTCTTCGTTGTGCATCAACTGTAAATAGAAAGCTTTACAGATCAATATACGTGTACACCGGGTATGTGTGCATATCTCTATGTACTTTACCGTACATCACTTCGAAACCAAAATTAGAAAGAAAAAAAGCACACAGCTGAAGATATATTGCCATACGGAAGTTGTATAATTGGATTTTAACAACTTCACGTCGTCCAACACCTTCGTACACGATTTAATAAACTCAATACGCCATCTAAAACGTGAAAACATATATCTACAACAATCGTCCGTGTATAAAAAAAATGCACAGCCTGCTCGCTGGCTCGTTACCCGGTTACAAATTCCGATTATTACGCATGAAAAAATTACTCGTATTTACCGCAAAATACCGTAAAATTGTACGCCAACAATGCCAGGTATTAATCTAATCGAAAAAAAATTTATTCGAATCTATCGCCGACAACAATTTACGATAAAACCAACATCATCGCGAATAACAAATCATTCGACGTGGTAACAGGACACGGCACAAACGAATGAACCTTTTTTCCTTTTCATTTCGTACTTGGAAAATAATTCAAAACGTTGGAAACGCCATTAGAAGAGAAAAAAAACGCAGCCAATTCGTTATTTAATAGACGATCTATTCGAATCACTTCACCGATGCGATGAAAATAACAAAGATGTTAATTAATTACCTACATACGAGCATTCGTGAATCACCGACATTCACTTCGTACACGTACGAATCATATAGCCCATATAAAAGAAGAAACGAAAAGAGAGGGGAAAAAAACTTCCAAAAAAAAGTGATAAATATCGATACGACGCAAAAATATACCGAAGTGTTTATCTCAGTCACGCACGAAATAACATTTTACAAAATCTACTTACCACAGGCGTATAACTAGCCCCGACTAAAAGCTAATTATTCATATTCTTTTATCACATAAGTCAACACCTCAATCTTAAATCCTTCGTTTGTAACAAATTCAGTGCTTCCAAGACTGGAAATTTTTCCAAGTCTGCGTAATTTCAAGAATTTAATTAAGTGTCTCGAGCGAATAAAAGCCATCGAATGACGTTCTCGTGCCGCGTTTAAGGTTTAATAATTCGCGCCTAGTACAACAAATTAAGACATTAGAATAATCTTCGGAATTTACCGAATGCGCCAAAACCGAAGAAGAAAAAACCAGCGAGAACGAAGGAGGTTGGTAGGTACACGCTTGTAAAACTCGTAGTCGTTTCAACCAGATCTTTATTTTAAATATTTCTATTCGATGGTTTGAATTTCCAATCGGAATTCCACAAATCCATCAAACCGCAGTAAAAAGTACATTTATACAACATTCAATTAGTCAAGATCGCCAGGCACGACTACTTTATGCACAGCTCTGTTCCCTTCTTTACATATAATCGGTTTTAGATGATGGTACTATAACAATAATATTCTTCGGCCGGGTAATAAACCCATTCAAACTATCAGCCTTCATCGTATTCGTGTTGTCTTTATTTCTATGCCGAATTATAAGGAATTAAATTTTTTCATGTTCCCCTCTTCTTTCTTCAACCGTACAAGGCGCAAAAATTTGATAACTACTGTGAATTCATTTCTTAAGCGTTAAAGCGAACCTATGACAAATACAATGCTCATCAAATGTTACCCTATCAGTGAAAAAATCAGCATCGGTGTCGACTGTCGACACACACGGAATCACACCGTGTTAATTCTTCGTAGTTATTTCGTGTTAATTTCAGCAAGAATTACACTTCTATCTTCGGCTTCGTAGACATGAAAATAAGCGGAAATATTGTCGTGTCGTGTTCGACAAATAGAATCATGAGAAATTATACAAGCACGTATGGATACGGGCTAAATTGACGCGGAGTGAGCCGAACGTATTTTTTTTAATGAGAAGAATTGCTTAAAATTAAGAAACCCCCTCATAAGAGGCAGAGGAGGTGATCAGACTCTCGAGCTTCCACCAAAACTGAGTAAAATTCAAGTATAACAACTTTAAAGCTATTTAGTTCAAAGAATCGCAGTGGATTTTGAACCTGCTGGAAAACTTGAATAAAGTTAGGTTAGGTTCGCCGAAAAAATTGATTTGGTTTGGAAAACTGAGAGAAAAATCGAACAAAGCGGTTAGAATTTTCACTTTTGTCCATCAATAATAATTTTCTTTCGGTTCTACTTCGATTATCGAGGTAATCGATGTTCTCTTGTAAACCAAGGATAGGTTACGTTAGGTTCCATGTTCTGTTTATTTTATATTATCTATATAATCAATTTATTAAAAACTCCTTGTAAAGAATAAATTGTTACATATTAATATAAATAAACTTACCCACCCTTTTGGGACTAAGTGCCCGCGTTGAAAAAAAAAAAAAAGTTAGGTTAGGTTAGGTTAGGTTAGATTAGATTGAGTTTAATCTTACACTTTTTAGCCCCATAATAATTTTCCTTTTCAGTACCGGCGCCAAAATTTTCGGTTGAAAGTGTTTTGAGGATAAGGAATTGAAGAATCTTTTTTTAACTGTGATCAAGCCTCCCCCCAAATTCCCATCCCCATTCCCCTTTCAAAAAATCGTAATTTTCAAGTGACAAACTCGGGTGTTTATCAAATTGCAAAAATAAAAATTTGTGCTTTTTCCGTTCATGTTGTCAACAATAATCTGTTTTTGTTTTCAAAAATCTCAAATTTTTTATACCTTCCGCAAAAATAACTTGAATTTGATTTAAATTTTTGATCATTTGAAAATGCTTAGATATTACGAGTACCTACAGCTATTGAAAATTTCAAACTTGAATACCTCATTCATCATTTTGTTACAATCAGTAAAAATTTTATTTTTAGTGAAAAAGGCATTCAAAATTTCATTATTTTTCTCCCAACACTTTTCAGTCGTCAGGAGAAGTTTCCATTGACAAACATGCAATTTCTTACAATTCAAAGCTCTAATTATCATTAATCATGCAGCAGTCGTTATTCTTTCAAAATTGATTAAAAAAGTTTCATATTGAAATTTTTTCAAAAATCAAAAATCAATCAAAAATGTTTCCAGAAAGAATGTATGAATTTTGAACATCATTTTCTCAGATTTTTACTGGAGGGGGGGGGGGGATAAAAATTTGTCTGTGACTATTTTGGCTTTCGACGATTTTGGGGGCAAGGGAACGAACTTACCAAGAAGAAAAATAGTTTTATGAAAATTTTAAATCATTTTCCATCATTTTGCCAAAAGAATTGGCCCTTGAAAAAAATGTCCTCAAAAGTGATCCTAAATGTTACTCCTGATGTAAAAACTCAACACCGAAATTTCTTGCCCCTCACCTCCACCCATTCCCAAATTATAAATTGAGAAAATTTTACTAGATTTTTTTTGAAAAAATTTCCTCGAGTATATAAACATGTTGCCCACAATCTGTGAATTTTGCATCCATCCTCTCCGAAAATATCACGTGGGTATTGAAGTTTCGATGTTGGGGGGGGGGGTGTTATTTTGGGAATGGGTGGAGGTGGGAGGTCAAAAATTTCGGTGGTGAGTTTTTACATCAGGGGTGACATTTAGTAGCACTTTTGAGTAAATTTGGGTCAAGGATCGATTTCACCATTTCATCAGGGAAGGCCCTTTAGTGGTCTTGAACGAAATGAGGATAAAAATTTCAACATGAAAAGGCATCTAAGAGCTAAAATTTCATAATTTTTTTCCACAAGTTGTCAGTAGGTTCCAAACCCCTGGGATCATCCCTTAAATATGCCTCTGAAATTTATGAACGTTTTAATGTAGTTATATTTTACAGGCGAACGAGAAATTATTTTTCAAAAAAATAAATTTTGACAATTTTTCTGCATAAAAATTGCAGAGAATGCTAGAAAATGATTTTCCTGGGTTTCTTTCAAAATTCATTAAGAATTTCTTTGAGGGAAACGTAACGTTTGGGTGGTGTAAAACACCCAAACACACTGTTCTTTCTCCAAGATTATTATGATTCCCAAAGACGAAATTATGATTGGTTGGAGGGGGGGGGGAGTTAGGTTTAGTTAAATTTTACAGTTTTTAAGCCTGTAATAATTTTCCTTCTGTTTTTGTGAGATTATTGAGAAGACCTAGAACGAAATTATGGTGGAGGGGTAGGTTAGGCAAATTAAATTGTTTACTGTGTGGTAAACTGGTTTAGGTTAGGTTAGGTTCAATTGAATTTTGCAGTTTCAAGCCCTGTAATAATTTTCCTTCGGTCCATCCGAGATTATTGAGGGGGCCTACGACGATATTGTGGTGGAAAGATGGATTAGATTCAGTGAAATCGAAGTTTGTGTCGAAAACTGAGGTTAGGTTAGGTTAGGTTTACGTTGAATTCAAATGTTCGCGTTTCAACCTCTTTTGTAATTTTTCTTCGATTTGCCTTAGATTATTGAGAACGCTATGGAGGAAAGTATAAAGGGAGGTGACTCCCCTCGCGAAAATTCCAATATTCGAAAAATGATATGACTGCAGGAAAATGAAAACTTGCGATTTTGAAAAATCACTATCAGACTTGGCGAACACACAAATCCCAATTCGAGCTTCATTTTGCCACGCTTCGGTCCATTTTTCCAACTCGGAATACAATTTTATCAATTTTAGAAACAAATAAGAATTTTTAACCTATTCAAATACAGAAAACTCGTACATTGCGTTGAACAAAGCAAAAAAATGGAAGAAAAAATAGGTACCATTAGATATTTCTCGAATAGACAGTTTCAATACCTCGTAACTTCTTCGACGTATCAGATTTCTACGACATTACAGGATATAATCGCTGATTTATAAAACGATTAAATCCTCTATCTGTATTAAAATCTTCACTTTTTTTTTCATTAACGAGATATTAATAGACCTAGCCATTTTACGAATTATAAATATTTTATGCACTCTTGGCAAAAAAATTAATTCTAAGCACTTCAGCGATATGAATTTCCAACTCTTATCATACTTTGAATAGATTTTCTCAAGATTGGCGACTTATTACGATATGTAATGAAACATCCTCGAACGTAGAGACAACTCGTGGAAAAAATCTGATCCTTCGCGAGTAAATCTGTATTAAAATACGTACATCATAATTTTTTCAATCGTACGTTGGATATTAGCGCAAAGCGAAACTGGCAACGAGTAAAAATGAAGGATAAAAAAACTCGTCTCATTTATTACGAGCAGACGACGGTATTAGTGTGAAGCCTATTTCAATATAGGCCTTGCGTAATCCAATCCGACTATTATTTTACGAATCCCTATCGCCAAGTAGTGCATCCCATAATATTTTCTTATCATTCTGGAATCAACGGCTTTCCCCCTCCGATCCCACAATTCCATTATAACTCGGTCTATCTTTCTTTAATTTAACTCGCCTCTCGCTCTTCCGCCGACCACTCAACAACTCCGGGAAAAAAGATAAAGATTTAAACGTAACGTTATCGCCGTTTCGGCCATATAAAACACGTCTCCATTTTACATTTTTAACGACTCCGCTATCTTGATATTGCTTTCCCGTACGTTTTTATTTTAAGTGTTTTCGTGATTGCAAGATGAAATTTTATCTGGTCGAGGACCAGCACGGTTGTAAGTGCGTTCATCGATTCTGGCTGTGGATGTGGCTGCTTCATGAGATCCTGATGCTGTGTGTGCTGGGCTGTTACAGTTTTTGTTCACGTCGTAAATTTCCAACTCAATTCGCGAGAGTGGTTCTATTTGCCTTGATTTTTTTTCTTCTCTTTTTTTACCAATTTACACGTATATAAAAAGAGCCGACTGCGAGCCGCGATAACGGGAAAATGCAGATTTCCTCACGAATCGCGCACGTATCCTGCATTCTGTACGCCATAGGTACCTCGAATACTTTAACACTGTGCTTGAGAGACGAGGTAAACACGCGATAACATCTTTCGAATGGGAATAATCCTCAATGAGTAACGTACAATACTTGATTTGGATCACATGAGGTAATCGACATCTAACGTGAAACCCATTAAAAGAAAAATAGCAATAGCTCGTATGTCACGTCTATGAAATAAAAACTCGCTAATAAAAGAGCAGTAACGCAAACACATACGGAGCGCGAACACTTATCAAAAGGTCACCTTTTCTTTATCAAAAATAAGAGAAAAAAAAACGTTTTGTATTTGGTTTCAGCTTATCTGAAGAAATTATCAAAGAATTCAATCCGACGCGACGATAAAGAAGTGAGCCACTTTACGTACCTACTACAGGTATACGCCAGTGTACTTCATCCCTTTTCTCCAGCATCCCACAGCCTGTGTATTATTTCATTTTTTTTATACCTGGTCAATTTTCTCTCTTTTCAGAAATTCAGACCTTCTTCAAAATAGTGATAGGTACTGACAATGATAAGAGTATTGATCTTTGATTCGAATCATAAGTGTATTTGTATTATAGATAAACTATTCCATTTGTATTATTACACGCCAAGGTATAATATGATATTACAATATAAATAGATACATGATGATTAGATGGAAAGGAGGCAAAAGTACTTGAAACCTTACGTTCCTGTTGAGTTAACTTCGACTTTACAACATATTAAATGATATAATCGAGGATTTGGATGCTCTAAAAAAGTCATAATTTGGCCTGAAAAAAATACCTTAAAAATCCAAAAATATTCAAAAAAATGTTCTAAATTTTTTTTAAATGGAGACACCATTCTTGGAAAACCTAAAAATGAATTTCTGAATTGAACCATATTTGTTCATGTTGCCAAAAAATTAACCAGGAAAATACTTACCTAAGACAAAATATTGAAAACAAATGTTGAGGTGACTCTTTTCGATTATATGATATAAATTCCCTAAAAATTTGAAAAATGGCCAAATATTCCCAAAAATGCCCTATAAACATGAAAACCCGTAAAATATGGCAAAATTTGGTAAAATTTACTCTAGCAAATAGGCCTATGACTCAAAATGTTCAAAATCTACTGAAAAGTAAAGATAGCTTGAAAATACTCGATAGAATACACCGTCTTTTTCAAGGAGGAATAGTTCATTGCAATTTTTTTTTCAATTTGTAGCAATCTCACACAGGAAAATGAAAGAAGGTAATTTTTTTTATAGATGAAAATGAGCTCATGCACCAACTTCATTTCAGTTTACGTGATGCAATGAAAATTTTCAAACTTCATCCGACAGATCTCTCTTGTGCACTAATGGGTCGAGTACTGCTATCGAGGCGGAGTGTCGATTAAAATCAATCAATCCATTAAGTCATTTTCATAAAAATTGGTTAGAAATAATTTGAAATATCGTGAAAATCAGTAAAATATAGGGGAAAATGTCTAAAAGTCAGCGCCATTTCTGAAATTTATCAAGTTCAAAAAGACAATGGAAATCTGAGAATTTTTCCAAGTCCAAAAAAGTCTGACAAAATTTCTAAAAGTCATCGTCAAGGAATTTCGTGACGGTTTTTACGGACACGAAAAACGGACAAAATATTTAGACAGAAAAAATGGACAAAATATTTGGACAGAAAAAATGTACAAAATTTTAGGATTGACCCCAGCCATAAGACATCCATGTGAAAAATGAAAAATATCGAAAATTATTTCAAGTTCATACGTATTATAAAAATTGTTTAGAATTTAAAAAAATAAAACTCGCAAAATTGAAAAATTGCAATACAAAATTAATTCAAACAGTGGCTTAGTCGGCCAGTCATTCAAAAGGAGGGGGGGGGGGGAGATCGTGTAAAATTTAAAAAAATACCATTATTTTATCAAAATAAGTAAATATATTGTGCCCGAGCGAAGTGAGGATGAAAATATTTGCAGAAAAATGCAATTAAAAGCTGAATTCTCATAATTTTTTCCAACTTTTTAGTCGTTAAAGGGAGGTTTAGACCCCCCCCCCCCC
>FIZU01047973.1:0-31724 GCA_900064475.1 Pseudococcus longispinus
TTCAGATTTCCTAGACATTTTGTCAGATTTGTCCATTTTTGTCAGACTTTTTTGGAATTGGAAAATTTTTTTGAAGTTCTTTTTGCACCTTTTTTGATGTTTTGAATTTATGAAAATTCAAACAATTTTCACAACATTTTCTGACTTACGGAAACGTGAAGATTTTTCCACCTCATTTTCCCAATTAAATTTAAGATACCCTGTAAAACCTTGGTAATTTTTTGCATATTTCGACAGATTTCTTGAAAATTTGAACAATTTTTACAACAATTTTGTGTCATTTTAACAAATTTTACGATGTTTTGAATAATTTTTTTGGAAATTTGAACGACTTCAACGACATTTTTAATAATTTTTGTGCCATTTTAACAACTTTTCTCACATTTTGAGTAATTTCTATGAAAATTTGAGCAATTCCAACATTTTTAATTATTTCGATGCCTTTCTAAACTATTTCTGAATTTCTTTTTGTACCTCTTTCGATGTCTTGAACAAGTCTTATGAAAATTCAAACAATTTTCGAAACATTTTCTGACACGTGAATGTGAAGATTTTTTCGCCTCTATTTTCCCAATCGAATTCAAGACACCCTGTATAACCTTGATAGCTGGAAAACTTTACAGCGCATTTTCGTACACAGCGAATTTTAATTAATCGTATATGTTTTCCACAGCACACAACCGGATTATGGGCGTCCTTAGGTAGCGAATTGTACATCGAAGACGGAGTAATCGTGAAATCAGTAAATGCTACGGGTCATTTTTTATTATACGATGCCAGATTCGAAGATCCAGATGGTAAGTACTTATCCATCTAAAACGACCGACATCGTTTTCGATACGTATAGCAAAATACGCACCCCCCCTTGCTCATTCTTTCGCCAACCAAATCAACCAAACTCATGAATTATTTATTAGCCAACTCGACTTTAATCAAACAAGAAATTCTCGGTTAAAATGTACTCTACACCGCTGCATTTGTTCGTTTTAAAATGCTGCATCGAACACGATCCAACGTCGGCGTCGCAGCTCGCGTCGCTATTGGTATTTTTTTTTAAAAAAACGTGAAAATTTTCATTCGTAAATCGTTCATCACAAATGTATTTTAACGACGCAAAACCACTCGTAAATGTTCGCCCAAAAAGCGAATTCAATTTAGTCAAATATTACTTTTTAATTGCATTCGACGCGATTCGATTTATTTTCCGAATTATCAACTCCCCCTTCTCTTCGAATCTCCACTTCGATTGCTAGAATTTTGCGTCGTGTTTGTTTGCAAACTCGATCTGCTTTTTTTCTGCCCTCCGTTTCGATAATATTTCGTTTGATGAACACCTGAGCTGAGAACGTTTATCGAAAATGGAACTTTACCGGTGGATTGAAAAATTTATGACGCAGATAGGCGTTTTTTTCTCCCCCGAATTTACTACGCGAATCATTCGAGCCGGATTTTTTTCTCCCTTTCTGTGTTCTAGTGAAAACGTGCGTATTCGTATCGTAAATTGCTGTGTGTGATAAAATACAAAGTCTCTTTTTCACCGACGATTTAGGCCCCTTTAAATTACAGTTATTTTTTTACCTCTCGTTGGATACATCCCTGATTTTCTTTCGGTTTTTTTCTACTCGCTAGCTCTCTAAAGTAATAATTTTTTTCTCCCTTTTGTTATTTCGGTCGATAAGAAAATTGCTTTGTTTTTGCGGATAGCACACGCGAAAATGACAAGCAACCGCGAACTTTTCCAAACCGCTAATCATCGCGATTTATTTGCCAAATTGGAACGTAATTTCAGCTAACGGTGAATTATTATTCTATACCGGTTGATTCGACTAACCTTTTTTCCTTTTCGTAACGAAGGTTGAAGAATTTTACTCCACTTTTTCACACAGTGTCTTCTTTCAACCCTCACAGCTCTGTGCTGCGTAAAGTACTTGAGTTTAATTGCCGGCGATGGCGTTGGCAACACTGAACGTAATGTAAAAGAACGTGACGAAATTGGTAAAAAAAAAGTTTCACAGTGGAAATTGTATTATTTTGAAATTTAATTTCGTCGAGACGAATTAATAGCGAACAACGAGTGAGACTTTTTTCCGTGTTCGACGATGACGATGATGAGGAAAAAATTTCGAGTTGAGGATAATTGGAGAGTTTGGGGTAGTGAGCAAGGTAGGCGATGGTTTTTTACGTGTCTTTATTGTGAGATGGGTTTTAAAACGAGGTAGGTCTAGGGATAAAAATTAGGTCAAAAGTGGGGTTTCGAAATGTCGAGTTGGAAGGGTTGAAGAAGAATTTGCGTATAGGATTTATTTTTGAAAATTATAACGAAATTAGAGCGGAGACATTTTTTATGTTAGATCGAGAAAACGAAAAAATATTTGTTTTTTAAAAAACTGAAATTACAATTAGAAATATTTCACTTTTGGAAAAATCGGAATAATTTAGAATTTTGAAACGTTTCCTTCAATTACCCCCTCCCCCTCCCTCCCTTCCCACATAACTCATTATTTCAATTTTTCAACATCTCCCCGTGAAAAGATTGTACTTTTAGTGAGAATTACGAGATTCGAGTTAGGAAATTTGCAAATATGATGACTGATGACTTTTTTAATAGAAAATCTGCATTTTGGAATGAAAAAACCAGAATAAGTTCCATATAAGTCGAGAATTTTTAATTTTTCTTCATCACTTTTTCATGGTGAACCGAAAATTATTTTTTTAGGCAAAAATTGGAACCCTCAGATTCAATTTTTCAGCCGCCCAATTCCTCTAAAAACTTCAAATAAGGTAAAAATTTTCAATACCTTGAAAAAAGTTGGTTTCAGTTTAGTAATTATTTTGGTATGCATAATTTTACATGTCTAATAAAATTTAGAAATCGAAATGAAGGACTTCTCGAAAACTTCTGCAGGATTTTTTCAAAATTTTGTAAGGTCTTTAGGAGATGTTTGTCAATCTTACCCCCCCCCCCCCCCCCCCTCCCCCCCCCCCCCCTCCTTCCCCCTCACCCCACTACCCCGAGAACGATTTTTGAACAAAAAATGGAGAACTTTTTCAGATTTCCATTGACTTTGACATATTTCGTCAGATTTTTTTGGATTTGGAATAATTCTTAGATTTCCACTGACTTTGAGAAATTTTGTGAGACTTTTTTAGACTGTAGAAAATTTTCAATCAGCAATGACTGAAATATTCACAAGTTTGAAAAAAAAAGGACAATTGACGAAAAATAACGATTTTAACCAAAACTAACAAAATTTACAATTTTGACCCAAAAAATCACAATTTCGATAAAAATGACAACGGAGATTTTGACCAAAAATGACATTTCCTACTTTGAAAACACCATTTTGACCAAAAAATGACAATCTTGACCAAAAAAATTAAAGTTTGGACTAGAAAATGAAAAATTACAAAAAACGATGATTTTGATCAAAAATAACAACTTTGACAAAAAAATTACAATTTTGAAAAAAAAGAAAATTTTGACTGAAATATTCACAAGTTTGACAAAAAAAAAAGACAATTGACGAAAAATGACGATTTTAACGAAAAATGGCAATTTTTACTTTGAATTGACAATTTCGAGGCAAAAAATGGCAATATTGACAAAAAATGATGATTTGGACCAGAAATAACAATTTTTACCTTGAAATGACAATTTTGACCAAAATTTAACAATTTGGACAAAAAACAATTGATGGTCTACTTTGAAATCACCATTTTGACCAAAAGTGGCACGTTTGACAAGAAATTTGCAATTTTGACCAAAAATGACAGTTTTTACCTTGAAATGACAACTTTTACAAAAAATGGTGATATGGACCAAAAATAACAATTTTTACCTTGAAATGACAAATTTGACCAAAAATTAACAATTTGGACAAAAAACAATTGATGGCCAATTTTCACTTTGAAATCACCATTTTGACCAAAAAATGACAATTTTGACTAGAAGTGGCACCTTTTGACAAAAAATTTGCAATTTTGACCAAAAATGACAGTTTTTACCTTGAAATGACAACTTTTACAAAAAATGGTGATATGGACCAAAAATAACAATTTTTACCTTGAAATGACGAATTTGACCAAAAATTAATAATTTGGACAAAAAACAATTGATGGCCAATTTTCACTTTGAAATCACCATTTTGACCAAAAACTGACAATTTTGACTAGAAGTGGCACCTTTGACAAAAAATTTGCAATTTTGACCAAAAATGACAGTTTTTACCTTGAAATGACAACTTTTACAAAAAATGACGATTTGGACCAAAAATAACAATTTTGACCAAAAATTCACAATTTGGGCAAAAAACAATTAATGGACAATTTCTACTTTGAAATCACCATTTTGACCAAAAAAGAGGATTTAGACCAAAAAATAACAATTTTTACCTTGAAATGACAATTTTGACCAAAAACTGAGAATTTTAACCAAATATGAGAGTTTTGTCGGTTTATACGAAACGGCAGCGAGGGGGATGGGTCGCAAAGCGATCCAGCCGCCTATTGAAAGTATAAAACATAGAATATGTTTTTGCTCTTTCTGCCAAGTCAAATTGTAAAACAATCTAAATTTTATCAAATTCAAAAGTCAACTAATCACTTGAAAAATTTTTCAAAATCAAAAGAATCAGAATTTCTGAAATTTTCCAAGTCCAAAAATTCGTTGAAATCTGAAAAAAAATTTCAACTCCAGAAAATCTAAAATAACCTAACAAAATGACTGAAAGTCTGCACAATCTCTGAATTTTCCAACTGCAAAAAGTCGAATGCGTTTGTCTGAGAAAATGTCTAAAAGTCAGCATCATCTCTGAAATTTTCGAATTCCAAAAAGTCAATGGAAATCTGAAAATTTTTCCAAGTCCAAAAAAGTCTGATAAAATGTCTAAAAATCAGCGTGTCACAATTTAGTGCCATTTTTTTAGGTTTGGTCATGGAAAAAACATATCCTATGCTAAAATGTAGCAGGGGAGGGGGGTACGGCTAGATGAGAAAAAAGGTATTAATATCGATGATTATTTTAGTGCAAAAATTTTCAACCATAAGCAATTTTCTATAACTTCAACCATCGAAACAGGCCAATTTATCCATTTTTCTTGACTGTTCCTCTAGACTTTTCGTTCTTAACTCATACCACACTAAATTTTTTTCCACTTGTATGACCCAATTGTTACTTTTATAAGATTTAGATTCGCCAAAATTTAATTATAAAAAAGTTGAAAAAAGTGACTTAGATACTTCATTCCTGGTACCCTCCACTTATTATGGAAAAAATTGCAAATTTTTCAACAAATTTTTTGCATTTTTTTAAAAACGTGTCTATCAAGATAATTTAAAAAAATTTTTTGTTCGCAATTTTTTCAACTAAAATTTATTATTTTCGACCTTTTTTCTTACAATAATTCCGCTACTCGTACTTTATTCATCTCACATCTGGTACGTATTTCGACGTTACGAATCAACCCCCCCCCCCCTCAATCACCTCCTACACCAAAAAAAAACGATATCCTACAAATAAAAAACAATTTTTTCTCCTCAATCCGAGCACTTGCAAAGCTAATCGTAAATTTCGTCCATTTTCTTTATTTTTCATCGCTTTCGAGAAAGAATCCTGCAGCAGCACGCCATTAAAACGTATAAGCCCTCCGTTACTTAATCCGTTTCAATTTAGGGCTATTTTGTTTTGTAATGTATTTCGTCAACGCGTAATGACGTCATTTTAAACTCGGGGCATAAATAAAATTGCATCTAAACGACGACACGCGAACGGATTAGTTCCGCGTGAAATGGTATCGTCGTCGAATTTACGTGTAATAAAGCCGGCGAATTTCGTCGAAAATAAATTATCAATTCACAGATTCGCAGGATGATTTTTTTTTTTCTAAATATCCCGAGCAGGTTTAAAAATCAACGTACGTAAACCTGCCTCGCGAATAGGAAAATCACCTAGCGAGAAGGGGCGAAGAGGAAAATATTATAAAATTCGTCTCGTCGTTGCTGGTATACACGCGACACGTTTCTTCATTTTTTTCTATTTTCAGTAGAAAAACACACATAGCAGACCTTGAGACTGAATTGTATAGTACTTTTCACCTTTGGCCTTTGGCGTATAGAAAAAAAAGCACCATTTTATGTATTTTTTTGTATATTTGCGGCTCAAGGTGATGTCAATTTTTTTGCTTTTAAACGTTCTAAAACGTAATGTGCGTTGGTACCCCCACAAACACACAAAAAAAGAAAAGGGATGAAATTAATCCCACGTTATGTACGAGTCGACTATGCAGGTATTTTTTTCAAAGGGACAATACGTAAATTCGAACCAACCAACCTTTTGTTTTTATTCGGTGACGGGATTATTTTCATATCGAAAATCGCTTGGTATTTAGAGTATTTTAATTTTACATATTTCAAAAGTATATATACCCGATCTCGTGACCTTTTAATACGATACGTATGTGGCTCTGAAGGCAGACGCGCCCCTGCCCCTGGCTGCCCTATCCCACTCGCCGTGCTATTCATTTACCCTTAAATGATAGCGTTTTTTGCCTCCATTACTCAGCTTACGAGCTTTTACGACTTTAAGATTTACTTTTATCGGTATAGCCGAGTTTTAGAAATATGTATTCCATATCCGATACTGTGAATAGACACGAAATTTAAAGACCCTAACAACACGACGACTCGAAAAACTTGAAAAACACCCAGACATCCCCGAGCTTTCGAGAAGCCGCCTAATGCAACTTAATTTTTTTATCGTATTTACTTACACACTTTCTAATGAGTTTCGAATAAATGAAAAGCTCTTTCTCGGAATTTAAAACAAGTTCGCCTTCTTTTTCTTTTTACGACGCTCTTTTCTTCTTTTTCTTTACCGGATGTGCTATTTTAATGGTTATTACTCCGAAGGGTGTTTCGCAGCCATTGGTTATATAAATAGGAGAGAAAAAAACCTACAAAAGGGCCGATTTTTACCTCCCCTTTCTCTGTCTCCAAGTGATGAACGTACTGGCGAAAAAAAAAACTGTATTAAAAATTGATGCCTCGAAAAAAGAAACATACAGAGGGAGAGTGGAAAACGTTACCTGTTGTTTTTGACGAATTTTCGACCATTTTTTCACGCTTCGTAAATGTCGAATTGGATGATGAAAATTTCAACGTGTCTTTGTTCGTGTTTTTTCCATATGAACGACTTTCAACCTGATTGGTCCAATTTTACGCTTATTTGTGAAAAAAAAGGCTCGAACGGTTGGTTTGGATGGTATAAAAGGGTACTCGACTAGGGCATTCCGCTTTTTTCCCTAAGCGTGAAAATTTTCCGCGAGTTGGCAACAGATGAAAATTTGTACTTCCTGATAAAATCTAATGTATGGAAATGATTACATTATAGTCGAGTGAAAAGCGTATAGAAAAGATCAGTTGGGGACTTTTTGTTTTTCTACGAAATTACGTCAATTGTATAGCGGATACATAGTCGGTATAAGAGTTTGACGTCAGTGGTGTGAATATTTTTTAGACAAATCGTGTTGGTGCGGAGTTGTCAACATATTATCTACGAATGCGGATATATTTTTATAGTTTTAGTTTAAATGTGTTTGGAAAGGTCATTCACTTACATTAATTTATTTTATTTCAAAATTTACGATTCAACTAATTCGCATTGAAATTACAGAATTTAAAAAAAAAATAAAAATTAGATCAGTTTTGGAACAGGATGCAGGTGATTGGAATGAAAACTGACGCATGCTTTTACTATACGACTTAATCCGTGAAATTCGTCGGCCATGACTTTGAGACATTTTATCAGAATTTTTTGGACTTAGATAAATTTTCAAATTCCAAACGACTTTTTGGACTTGGAAAAAATCAGAAATCATGCTGACTTGCAGATATTCGATCAGACATTAGATTTTCTGAACTTGAAAAAAATTTAGAAATCACGCTGAATTTTAGACATTTTGTGAGACACCCTTTTACCTAAATTTTTTTTTAAATTGTTCAAGTTTTCAAAAGTCGGACATCATGTTGGACTGGATTAACCCGACTTTTTCAATGAGGGAAAATTTCAGAGATTCTGACTTTCTATACTTGAGAAAAAGTTTATAAGGCGAGCAACAGATTTTTCGAACTTGGAAAAATTTAGGACTTGTTGAAATTTCAAACCACTTTTTGGACTTGAAAAATTTCAGAGAGATCAGTCTGAATTTTAGGTAATTTATTACAGACAAAGGTTTACCTGCCTTTAATAGACAATTTGTCAGAGTTTAGACTTCTTCGATTTGAAAAATTCAAGAGATTCTAATTTTAATGACTTGTAAAAAGTTGTGTCGTTTATAAATTTGATTGGGGGAGGGGGCGAAGCCCCCTGGTGAAGCCCAAAGAACCGAGTTTTAAAAAAAATATTTTACTAAGTCACTGAAATTTTTGAAAATGTTTTTTTCAAATATTTGAATAACAAACATTTTTAAAGTAGGTATTAATTACTCACTCAAGTTGTTAAATTTTTGATAAAAAACTTATAAAATTCATTATAAAATGATCAGTTTGTCAAATTATCACAAAAAAGTCAAGATAAAAAAGTAAAAATGATGATAAAACTTCCAATAAAAACTTTCGAATCAGTTTTAAAATTATGTACTTGAGATTTACCAGGATCTGTGCAGTGAAAATATCGTGAAAATATTTGAAAATATTCGAGATCAGGGAAAAGGACCTTCCAAAAATGACAAAATCACACTTTTTGTAGGAAAAATTAGGCTTGAGTCGAAAAAAAATGTTAAAATTTGCAACTTTTCTATACAAAATTTGTCCTTCTTCGAAAAAATTTCAATCGAAGTCAAAAATTTTCAAATTAAAAAGAAAAACCCCTACCAATTATGTTAGCTTCAATGTCAGAATTAGATAAAAATTGGTTAAAATTTTACACAAATCGACAATTTTTTGATAACAACGATTAAAAACATTGCAAAAAATTGTGGGAAGAATCCCAAAAGTTATTCAAATACGAAAAAAATCAATCAAAATTCGGATAAAATCTTTCAAATATCATCAAAAATGTTCAAGAATTGTAATTTTATCACAAATTTTTTTTTCAAAATTTCAAAAATTCTACTCACTTTCGCCGCCTTTATAGCCAGATGGCAAAAAAACCTAAAAACGTCCATTTTATTTCAGCTGACCTTTTTGAGCTTTTTCTGTGACTTCAAAAATATTAAAAATATGCTTCAACACAAAAATATCTCAAAAATGAATGCATTTACCTTAGAAACTGTTCAAAGTATCGTAAAAATTACTGAAATTGTCGTGAAAATGCTTCGAAATATTGAAAAAATTGTACGTTTTTCAACAAATTTCAACAACTGTCAGCAAATTTTCAACAATTTTTAACACAAATTCGAAAATGCTAACGATATTTTCAACAATTTTCGTAAATTTTTTCAATTTAAAAAATCGTAACTCTCAAAAAAGAAAAATTGAAGGATTTTTGGCAAAAATCTCACAATTGTTGATATTTTTTTGTGACTTTTTGAACAGTTTAGCGTAAAAAATCATAAATTTCAACATGATTTCGATATTTTTCAAAATGAATAATTTGCAATTTTAGTATGTTTTTTGTTGTTTTCACCGACAATTCGACAATTTTGATCATTAGAGGATTCTTACAAAGTTTTGAAAATTTTAATGACTTTTCAGCAAATTGTCATTAGACGAAATTATTATTTCCGCTGGATTTTAGAAGTTTACGAAGTATTTCTATAACTTTTCAACCAAGTTTTACTTCATTCGAATGCATTTTTGGATGTTTTTTTGTCAATTTCACCAAAAATTTATCAATTTGAATGAAATTTCAATCATCTTTTCCCAATTTGGAGGGTTTTTATGGCATTTTGAAAAAATTTATGATCATTTCACAAATTTTCGTTTAAAAAATTCAAATTTCCACAGAGTTCTAATAATTTTCTCAAGAATTTTCAATACATTTCGAATGATTTTCTTGTCATTCGAACAAATCTTAAGATACATATTTTGGTCATTTTTATCAGAAATTTTCCAAGTTGATTGAAATTTTGATGGAGTATAAAGTAGGAATATGGCCCAGGAAACTCCTCCGCCATAATTTTACTAAGTGGAAGATACTGGTAACTAATGTCATTTGTGATAGAAACTAGGTTTCAGGTGGCCTCCATTCGTTATCATCTAATTACACAGTGATAAAATTGTTTTTTTTTGTCAACATGCAAATTTTCAACTCATGCTCCAAACTTGATAAACCACCTTAAAAAATTTGAAATTTTGATGTAATTAGTTGAGATTTTGACATTTTTTGGTGGGTCATTTCACTCGTACTACCATATTTCCAAAATTACTATTTTTTGTGCATAAATTTTGTATAATTTGAATTTGAAATACAAAAAATGGTAACTACAAATGAAAAAAAAATTCCCATAAAATGAATCTAAACTACGAGTATATTACAATCATTTTGAGACCTAGAAAGCTAAGTTTGTGCCATTGGATGCTGATTTATGCAACAAAACAAAAAAGTGATCTATATTGCTACTTCATAATCTTTTTTTTATCGGTTGATTTAGATCGTTTTCCCGATTTTTGAACAATTTTTAGTCATTTTTGGCAATTTTCATTAAAAAAATAGCACTTTTACTTCATTTTAACAATTATTTTATGACTTGTTGATTTCTTGCCATTTTCTATAAACAATTACTGAATTAAATGATACCTACTTATTTTAACAAAATTTCAAAATTTCAAAATAATATTTCAGAAGGGTATTCAGTTCACCTACCTACGACAATTTCAACAAAATTAGTGAAATTTTACAAATTTCGTGTCAATTTTAAAAACCCATCAATAATTTTCTCATTGCTACAAAAAAAAGTACAAAATTGAGTCATTCAAATTGCCGCCTTTTAAAGAAATTAGATAAATTACACGACAACATTTCGTCTCCAGGAAACCACCATCCTTCTACCACAAATCCCACATTCTCCCGGACAAATACCTACTCAATTTGTATAATAACTTTTCCATTATTGTTTTTTTTTTCGCGTGGACGAAAAAAAAAACAACGTAAAAAATTATCAAGTATCGTATTTGTTGAAAAAGTTTACCAAACTCGAACCCGTGTTTTTAATAACTCGAGCTGCTTCACGATCGCAATATCGTTAAAAACTATCACAGTAAAGAGTACACCTTATGTATTTTTCACACTGATGAAGTATTTATTAACCATATCGTCGTGCAATCAAACAAAAAAAAAAAAACATGGCGCAGATCGACAGCTCTTGTTTACAACGCACTCGAACAAGTGTTAATTTTTCGAGTATTCTGTTTTTCAAATATATTCCACATACGGATATCAACGATTGAAAAGGTTTTTTTTTGCCTAGTTATCACAACGACAGCTTTGGCCCGAAACATGTTTCGTGACAACAGGAAAAGGCATTCGTTCGCTTTACAGTTCTACTTCCATTTCCGCGACTTTCGAGAAAACTTTTCGAAATAATGTTAAATTATTCAAATATCTAGTCAATTATCGAATACCAATGACGACAAATACCGAATACCGACGTACTGCGAGCTAAGGGGCGGTGGGTATTTTATAATTCATAAATGATTAAAATGTTTAGCGTGCTCCCTATATTTCAAACCAGCCGAATAAGTACATTCGCATTCCTCATTTCCATATATACTTATCGTATATACCGAGTTGGAAAACTAGTAGGTATATTATCCTATCTTAAAGAAAGACTTTTTTTTCCCTCTCTATCGTGTTCGTGCAGAAAGTATTATACATTGAGAAAAGGTTGCCCTATAATACGCATTTTATTAAAGAGGTATCGTATTACGTGGGCCGCACATCATTTGGGGCCGGATTTGCATTAGACCGCTTAGCAGTAGGATTTTCCGCTTCAAAGAGACCAACAAACAGGCGAAAAGGATATTTGCAATGAGGTTATGGTAAAACTTTGACATCGAAGGTCGCTAATATACCTACATTTTACAATTACGATACCATACGATACACAAAAGAACTCGCCAACATCGCATCGGTGGCAACCAATCGCCCCAACGTTGTTGGGTCGTTAGAGAGTTGAATATTAATAAACGAATAAGCCTACACCCTGAGCTCGGCTCACCCGCGGAGTCGAATCCGCTACCATTCATTATTGGCATCGATTTATTTCGGTGATTTTCAACCGTATCGAAAATTAGATTATGATAAACTATGTGTGAAGAGAAAATTACCATTTAGAAGAATTTCTACCTTAAATAGGTATTTGGCGAATTTTTAGCCCGCAGAAGAAAAAAAATTCGCAAAGTAAGAAAAAACACGCACGGTACAGTTGTGTAATTTCAAATTACCTTTTACCCCTTCTGCGAGGAAATTTTCTTCGCAGAGTTGTAATGCCAACGAGCATGGTAAAGGAACAAAAACAATGTTTTATTACTCCTTTTGTGATTTTAATGGGAAAATTTTCATCGAAAGTTTTCATACAATGGGAACAGAATTATCATCACATTAACTACCATCTTTCCTAACCTTCTTCTTTTCTTTATGTACTTGACCTCAATAGTTCAAATTATTTTCTAACGTGATGAATTTTGCTCTTGAACTTATCGCAAGACAAAAGTATAGAGGTAATGAAATTATTATTGATTCGAGAATCGAGATAGATGGAATATGCCCCCAAAAAATTATTCTTTCTTTAATTGAAATATTCTTAGATCATTTTCAATTGTCCAGAGATACCTTATCAATATTCAGATTGCTTGTTTTTTCCTAAAATTATACTTTCGGGAGGGGGAGGGGGGAGGAGGCAGATCAAAACTGAACAAAAAAAAAGATTCTCGTTGTTACAGTTTAAAGCTGTAATAAGCCAAAAATAATATCAAAATGCCTGAGAAAATCTACTTGTAATACAGCCATCTCTTCCATTCCCACCAAACTAAAAAAAAGTGCAAATAACTAACACAAATTTACCACTCAACAGACTCAAAAAATTCTAAATTCTTAAACAAAATATTTTCCAAGATGAAAGAAATTGGGGGGGGGATAGCGTTAGAGAAAGATTTTTTGTGCTTATATTCGAGATTTCGTGAAAAACCCTACGTTTAATAAAATCAACGAGAAAAAATTTCGCAATTTTTTTCTCACTTCATTAAAATTTTCAAAGACGAAAATAGTCGTTGAAATTGCTTTAAATTTTTTTCCCTCCAAATAAATTGAAACGTTCGGATTAAATACGAGGTAATTTATTGAGTTAAAAGGACCAAAACATTTATTACGACTGCGAAATCGTGGCAATGCTGATTTTGAATAAATAAGACGTATTTAGATACTGACTATTGATAAGCTGGAAAAAATTGGCGGGCTTTGTGAATGCTCTAAAGAATTTTTCATTCTAGTTCATTGAGTTTGAAAATTGTTTCAAAAGGTTCAAAATGATTCGTTCTAGGGAAGAATCTCATTAAATTTTAAAAATTTCTTAATTTAAAAAAAACAAGAAAAGGTAGCTCCAGGTATTCAAGTGGAATCAACAGTTTACCTATTATCAAAATTAAAAAGATTAATGCCCTTTCAAAGAAACTGGATCAAAGCATATATTTTTATTAAGTATGGAAATTAATAGTATCTAGAGAACTGAACTAATTTACAGCTA
Organism: Pseudococcus longispinus; assembly: GCA_900064475.1. Classification (NCBI taxonomy): domain Eukaryota; kingdom Metazoa; phylum Arthropoda; class Insecta; order Hemiptera; family Pseudococcidae; genus Pseudococcus; species Pseudococcus longispinus. The sequence continues at coordinate 13,680 of FIZU01047973.1, forward strand.
CATATCCTAATTTTAATGCTTTTTCATCTAATTTCAAAATTGAAGAGGAAATAAATTGATATCAAAGCAAAAAAAAAACGAAAAAAAATCAATCAATCGTGAAAATGAATAGTACATTCAAAACTAAACAAATTTTATTACGATGATTTTTTATCTAACTTCAAATTTTAAGGAGCTCAGCAACATTAAAAGCAGAGAACTTGTAAAAATTTTAAATTTCAGGGGTTTTCCGAATTGAAATGTTACCTACTTAGCACCTTCAATTTTGAAATTAGGAGGAAAACAGGGAATCAAAACTTGTTTGGTTCAAAAAGTAGGTACTATTCATTTTCACAATTGAATTTCTTTTATTTGCAGCACCAAAAAGGTAATTCTGTTTTCAAAAAAAAAAAAAACCGTTATCTGAAATTCGAAAAAAAGTTGATGAAGAAAACTGAAAAATTTCATCATACGAGTATAATGATTTCATATCTAACTTCAAAATTGCAGGAGCCACATACGTTTATTTAAAAGATTTTTTTTAAAGAAAAATACAATGGAAAAAATGACTAGTAGGTACATTGAAAATTGAACAAATTCTGTTGAAAGCTTTTTTGAATAACTTCAAAATTGAAGGAGCTTGCAAAAGCACGTTGAAACAAAAAAAAATTGTAAAATGAACAAAATCCATCGCATGATTTATTACTTAATCTCAAAATGAAAGTGCTGAGTATATACAAGGTGTCTAATAAAATGTTCAAATCAGAATTCAGCACTTTTCCAGCACTTTTGCAAGACTTTTTTAGAATTTTGTAACATCTTCAGCAGGAAGTTTCTCAAATCAACACCCACTCCCCCCCCCCCAATAAGAAAATCTTAGATTGTTTGAATTTTGGCGTGTTGAATAGTCAATTGTAGAGAAGGGGTGGCGATAAAGAATGTAACGACAAATTTTGCAAAAAAAAGCATTCAAAAGCTGAAATTTCTTCGAAACGATAAACTTGAAAAAAAAACGAATTTATAATGAATTTTGAACGAAAAATGCAGGATTTTTGAACGAAATTTAGCATTTTTTCAGCATTTTTTCGACTTTTAGTACCACTATGTAAAATGAAGGACGTTTTCTAGCACTGATCCTGTAATTTTGAATTATTCGAACTTTTTATGACAGATTTAGCTTCCTGGGGATACCTTCTTTCAATGAACCGATTTTTATCACTTTTTTCAAAATGTTTCTTTTGACGTTGAGCTGTGTTGTCACTCATCAAGGTCCAAAAATTTTCAAATTTGGGGAAAAAAAAATCAGAATTTTGCCATTTTTAAAATTTTTGACGTTTTTTTAATTTTTTTGGAAAACTAATTTCAAAAATCCAAAAAAAAGTCAAAATTTCGTCATTTTTTTCAACATTTTTGATATTTTTGGGAATAAAAAAACCTTGTGATAAAACGCCATATTCTCTCAATAGACCGATTTTGATCAATTTTTTTTGTTGGAAATATTACTTTTGACGTACAGATGTATTATCAAGCACCAAGATAAAAAAAATTGGAATAAAAAAAATCAAAATTTCGTCATTTTTTAAACATTTTTGACATTCAACTTTTCTAGAAATAAGAAAATTTGGTGAAAATTCGCCAGCTTCTCTCAATAGGCCGATTTTCATCATTTTTTTCAAAATGTTACTTTCAACGTTTAGATGTGTCATCACCCATTAAGGTCCAAAAATTCTTAAATTTGGGACAGAAAAATTAGAATTTCGTCATTTTTGTCATTTTAAACGTTTTTGACACTTTTCAAATTTTCTTGGAAAACTATTTCAAAGGTACAAAAAAAATCAAAATTTCGTCATTTTTTCAACATTTTTGATATTTTTTGGAAATAAGAAAACCTTGTGACAGATCGTCATCCTCTTTCAATAGACCGATTCTGATCAATTTTTTTTTTTGGAAATATTTCTTTTGACGTAGGTACAGATGTATCATCAAACATCGAGATCGAAAAAATCTCAAATTTGAGATAAAAAAATCAAAATTTCGTCCTTTTTTCAACGTTTTTGACATTAACCTTTTTTGGAGATAAGAAAATCTTGTGACAGTTGGCCAGCCTTTCCCAATGGACCGATTTTAACAATTTTTGGAAACCCATTTTGACTAAATGGAGGACTTTTTCAGCACTTTCCGCACTTTTAGCACCTGTTAGACACCTTGTGAGTAAAATTTAAAGTAGATAAACTTGAAAAAGTTCTGAATTTTTGAAGTCGGTCCCTTGAATTTTCATGTTTTTAAGCCAAAAACCCGCCATAATCCTGCATAAAAGGGCATAAGTCTTTGCTCATTGAATTTTATGTCTGATTTGAATTTTCTTGAAACTTTTCAAGTCCAAAAATTGATATGAGTTCTTAAAAATTTTCAAAGACCAAAAAAGTCTGACAAATTATCTAAAAGCCAATTTTTCAAGAAGAAAAAAATCTAAATTGCTTGTCTGACAAAATGTCTAAAAGTCAGCATTATCTCTGACATTTTCTAAGTTGAAAAATTCAATGGAAATCTGAAAATTTTTTCCAAGTCTAAAATAGTCTGACAAAATGCCTAAAAGTCATCGTCAAGGGACACGAAAAATCGATTAAAAAAGTCTAAATTGTTTGTCTGACAAAATGTCTAAAAGTCAGCGTAATCTCTGAAATTTTCCAAGTCCAAAAAGTTTATGGAAATCTGAAAATTTTTCTAAGCATAAAAAAGTCAGACATAATGTCTAAAAGCCATCATGACAAAATTTCGAGACGGAAATCGTCAGTTTTTTCACGAAATTACCCATAGCAAAAGCATATCCTATGCTAAAATGAAACTAGACTATTTTACAATTGTTTTGAGACCCAGAAAGCCAAGCTTGGGCCATTGGATGCTGAGCTCCGCAACAAAACAGAAAGGTGGTCCATATTCCTACCTTCCAACTCTACTTTTCATTTCCACAATTAATTTCTCAAAGGAATTTTCTGCTCAAAACACATGCTTGTCTAACCCTTTCAATTTTAAAGTGGGGGAAAGTCATCATGAAGCAATTCGTAAATTTTTTAACATACGTCAACTATGCTTTCCCATAATTTGAAATAATTTTGATTCAAATTTTCCCAAACAAAACAACCACGATGCCTTCAACTTTTTAAATTTTTTCAAACAACTTCTAGATGTCAAAAAAGTACCCAAAATTCAACCAACATTCTTCAAAACGAGATTTTTCACTCTCTTTTAAAGTTCAGTGCAACAAACGCGAGGAAAAAATTACACAAAATTGGTTATAAATTCATTCTTCGTGCATTATTAATTAAAAGAAAAGAAACTAGATGGAGCAATTTCAAGTTTCCAGGTCAAAATGTTAAACAAGTACGACGTCTCTTTTCAAATTAATATTATTAATTTCGAAAAAATTTTCTCCCATTTCTTTCTTTCTTTTCTAACAAGAAATTCTCAAAAAAAAGTACCTTTAGCAACAATTTCGATCAAATATTAACAAAAAGTAACCCACACGAGAAATAATAACCAAAGTTATTCCAAAACTAACCAAATTTCAAGCTCTAGGGTACATCTACCCCTTCAATTTTAAATATAGCTAACACATTCGCGTACAATATGGAAATTTCTCTCATCTCTTTCGAACTTGTCACTTTCTCACCGTTGAAAATTTCAAAACGAGCACACGACTGATTTGATTCTTGAAATTTTTCAAACTACACTAGAACCACTCCATCCCTTTTCTTTCTTTTTATTGCGTTGAAATAATATTAAAGTAAACCGAATAGCGTTATGTACACAAACCGTACTTGTTCGATTACTTTGTGTAACTTGGTTTACCTGACAATAACGGATACTTTTCACGGTTCAGCGTCGATTGTTAGACGATAAGAGGTAGATAAGGGAGCTATTATGTACACGTTGGTTTGTTCGGATGATACATATGGGAGTAAATTTATAGGTACATAATGACGTCATTTAGATGTGCTTTTGCGCGACGACGCTGGCGAATTCCGAGACACTCGTATTTCAAAGAATAATATCTAACGTGTTGGCGCGCTTTTAAAATACACATAAGGCCATTATTAAAGCATTTAAGTGGGCAATTTGAATGCGCGAAAGCGATTCGCTCCAAAAGATAAGAAGCGAATTTGTTACGCGTATATGGGAAAAGTTTAACGTCGCTGGGGGCGAAATGAGGAGGATGGCGCGTCAATGTCATTGTCGCAAGGATATTAAAACTTTTTGATTTTTTTTTTCTTTTGCTAATCTTCGCCTCGTACGTGTTTCTACTTTCTTCCAGATCGAAGAGTTTCCGAACATGCGACTGTCGAGAACGAAAACGTCGAAGAATATTATCCGTCGACAACGTCCAGAAGAGTCAACGAATCGGTTTCCAATAAAAGTACACCGGCTTCGATATCTGCTGAGCCTAGGTAATGTCAATATGATTGCGAAATATACCTGAACCACGTATTCTAAAAATATTGGCGTTAATTTTAATTATATCTAGACAGCGTGGCTCCTTTCGAAACCCGGATTACGAATTTCGCCGGTACAAGGTTATCTCGCGTACAAATGGTTAAATTTTTTATTACCTTTTCTCTACCTCCTTTTCTCTATCTCCCTTTCTCTCGACGTACGTATACGAAGATGCTGCCCAAACGTTCACTCTTCAACCTTTAATTACGTATGTCGAAAATTTAAATCTATAGTCAAGGTCTCGATCGGTGAGAAAATTTGTTGTTTTTTCGAATCCACCTGTGTACGAGGTGGATGTAAGCAATTTATCTGGTTCTTGGAATCGTATATACGGATTCGTAGCGAAGAATATGCAGATACGGTTCGTATCACGTCGAGTGTTGCTAATGTCGGATGTGTTATTTTGTTACAGCGACGAATGGTACAGGTACGATAATTATCAGGATGGGTATAGGTCATCGTCATCTGAGAATGTTCGCAGTGATTTGGATTATTCGTATTCGGAAACCAGCAATCATATGGATCGGCGATCTTGTTACGAATGTAAGTCGCCAAAGAGCTTAATCTATGCAGGGATTGGGACAAGTATCTGTTGAAAGTTTTTTGTGCCCAAAAAGCCATCCAGAATGCAAGATCTAGCGACAAATACATTTTTCTGGCTTCCAGCCATAAGACATACTCGTGTCAAAATATCGAAAAAACCAATTATCATTTTACGTTAGTTTAAAGTTGATCAAGAGAGCTTCAACCCAACTAAAGTCACCTCAGGTCCAAGAGTTGATTCGACCACGAATCTCGATTTTTTTCTGTTCATTTTCACGAATTGAATACTTTGACTTGAAAAAATTTTACACGAAATGAGTTTAAAAAAGCCGCCCCCTCCGCGAATTATCATTGGTCATTTCCATTTCCATATCTTAAAGTCAAATTTTGAAACAATCTAAATTTTTCCACGTTCAAAAGTCAACTGACCATTTTGTAAAATTTTTCAAAATCGAAAAAGTCAAAATTTCTGAAATTTTTCAAAGTACAAAAAACCATTTGAAATCTGAAAAAATTTTCAAGTCAAGAAAGCTCAAAATAGTTTGAAAAAATGTCTGAAAATCGACGTGATCTCTGAAATTATCCAAGTCCAAGAAGTCTGTCAGACAAAAATGACCGAAAGGGGTTACCAAAATGGCCGTTGGAAAGTTTGAAATGTCAATTTGACCTAGAAAAAGTACTCGAAATTTTTTTCAAAAAATTCGATAAATTACCTTCGATTCTGTCTACTATTCTTGCAAGTTTGAAAAAATTCGGTTGAAAACTATCAAAAATATAAATGAGGGTAAGGGGTGAAATATTGAGCTAAAAATTTTGTCGGGGGGGGGGGGGGGGAGTGTAGACCATACGGACCAACTTCTACTCGATAATTTCAAATTTGATGCTGGGGGTCAAATCAGCTATGTTCTTTTATACGAAAGTTTGAAATTTTTTGAAAGTATGATAACAATGGTAAAAACAAGTCATGAGAAACGTTAAAAATCTGACAGAAAAATATCATAAAAAAGATCAAAAACCAACGAATTAATGACAAAAATTACAAAAATCATGAAAATTGTCAAAAACGCTGTTGAAATTTCTCAAGTTTTCATAACAATCAGTTAAAACTTGTTAAAAGGTAAAAAAAAAAATCATAAAAGTATCGAAAATCTCGTAAAAATTGTGAAAATATGCATAAAATTGTTGAAAAAAATTATAAACGTTGGAATATTTACAAACTTTGCAAAAATGGTAAAAATTTGAGAATTCTAGCACTTTTTACGAGATTTCAAAAGGATTCAATGATTTTTTTTCACAGATTTACAATTTTTTTTACAGATTTTTTTGTAATATTTTCAGAATTTCAACTACTTTTTCGTCGATTTTCATGATTTTTTGACAATTTCTTTTCATATTTCAAGTGATTATAATGAAACATAATTTTTACGAAATTTTCAACACTTCAAGATTTTTTGATCATTTCTTCATTTCTTTGATGTTTTTACCAATTTTTACGAAATTTTCGGCGATTTTCATTTTTTTTTACCATGTCTGCGATATTTTCAACAATTTTTTTTCGATCATTTTTTCATATTTTAAATAATTTTTTGAGAAAATTCTTACAATTTTTACGAGATTTTCGACAGTTTGTATGATTTTGGGACCATTTCTACAATTTTTATTTCAATTTCAATAATTTTTTTATTTTTAAGATAGTTTTTTCAAAAATTCTATTAATTTTTGTTAAAATTTTTGACATTTTCATGATTTTTGACACCTTTTTTTCATTTTAATATGTTTTTCCTGAACGATCTAACAATTTTTACAAGATTTCTGGACTTTCTGACCAATTCTATGAAAATTTTATCAATTTTTATGACAATTTCAACGATTTTTACATAATTTTCGATGATTTTTGTAATCTTTCGATACTTTTTCAAAATATGATTTCTATGAAAGTTTAAACAATTTTTAAGAGACTTTCCAAGGTAATCATGATTTTGGTGTCCATTTCTACTACATTTTCACCTATTTTCATGACAATTTCAACAATTTTTATAATTTTCATTTTTCGGGTATTTTAATGACAATATTTTTACTAACTTTTTTTATCAATATTTTGAGAATTTTAGCAAAATTTTCGATGATTTTCATGATTTTTCGGTCGGTTGGTAATTTTTTCATATTTTAAAATGATTTTTGTGAAAGTTTTAATAATTTTTACGAGATTTTTGACGGTTTCCATGATTTTTTAGACATTTCTACCTACGATATTTTCACCATATTATTTTTTATGAAATTTTGGTTGCACGATTTCAACAACAGATTTAATAATTTTTTGACCGATTTGATCATATTTTAAATGACTATGAAAATTTTAACAATTTTTTTTCAATGTTTGAACCATTTTTACAGTCAGAATTTTTTGCATCCAAAGAGTCACTCAAGGTAACAAAATTTCATAACGCAAAAACTTGACAAAAAATTTTCGTTCTCCCCCCCCCCCTCCTCAGCATATCTACGTCAACACCAGAAATCAGAAAGATTCACTGAGTAGGAAGGCAATTACAAACTTCTGAATAATGCATCCGAATTCGACCTCACCAATCTGAATTTCGCATTTTCGTCTTAATTCAACAATTTCTCAAATTTTCAGGTATTTACCTAATAATACTCAAAATATCACTCTCGAACCTTTTTTTATTCCAAAAAGTACTCAAAATCAATCTAAGAGACAAATTTTCACCCAACAAAACCCATTTTATGGGTTCTGCAGAAATTCGATAAGAACTGTAGAAAATTGATTTCTCACTAGAGACTGCATAACGACCGGAAAATATAAATATGGCATCCGGGGACGACATAAAATATGAAAACTAAGTTTTCAAAAAGGATACATTTTCTCACGATTTAATTTTGAAAAAATCTGTTCGAGCTGCTGAAAAAATTGTCTACGTTTTTCCTTGCTTTTCCAAAAATTTTACTTCCTTTGAAAAATTGATCATCTGAGGTTGAAGAGTTATAAACCCCGAATATGATTAGATTGAAATTTAAAGCGTTCGTTTTACTTTGGCCATATTAGCCGCAAAATCTTGGCATTGGTTTTCGGTTTAAAATGATGTAAGAGTGTTTATTTAGAAGTTTCGTTGGGACCTTTATAAGCCTTTGATGATAATAAACTATCATCGAAGCATCGAACCAAAGCCCATCTCGACAATACCCATCGTATCCCTATAATAAAATAATATTCAAATTCGAATTATTTATTACGTAATAGCCAAAGAGAGGCTCGGCCCGGTTTTAAATTCGATTTAGAAGTTATTCGAAAGTCAATCAAATGAGCAAAGTTTAATCTGTGCTATACAATTTTACGTAAATATAGTCTAATAACACTCTATGATAATTTCGACCTATATAAAGCCTCCATTCCCAAAGATTATTAAAAGTATAACTCGACTCCAGGGCTTCGGAGACTTTTCATATTACGTACAATTCGATAAAAAGTCAAGGTCAAGGGTATCTTACGTATTTTTACAATTTTACGTTTTAAAAAAACTAACATTTATATGGCTTGGAATCTGGCGAAAATTTCTTTTTTACCAAAGCGACGTTCGTTGTAAGCTTAGGAAAAAACTCCCTTAAGATGAAAAAAATTCCTCGAATAGCTACTTGGTCTCAGCATCTGTGACGTTTTGTTTTTTTTTTATACTTTATCTCGACGCGGTATTCTTTATTCTCTTAAATCGTAATTTTTCTCTTTTAATTTAGCTTCGGAGAAAAGTTTGGAAAAGGAGCAGTACAGAGAGGACGATCGAAACGAACAATATTACGGAGATTACGAGCAATCGGAAAGCTACAAAGCGTCGAATTCGTACGGTAAACGATCCAAGTACGTGAGGCAAAATATAATATGTTGATTTATGTAGGAGTGATGAACCTTTTGCTTATTTAGTTGTTTATCTTCTATTTTATTATTTACAACGAGCCTCGTCAATGCCATTTTAAATGCGAATGGCCGCTCGTCGAGCAGCTTTGTCGAATTTTTCCATACATCGATTCGATTTCTACATAGACTGGTGATCCACACGTCCTGCAGGCGATTACGAATAATAAATTGGATGGCCTGTTACGTTTTATTGGCTCGAGCCGTTAAAATTATACAGGTGTCGAGTTAATTACTGGGCTTTGATGAAATGTTGAATTTCGATAGAAAGGAAAAGATGGTGCACGAGGGGGAGAAAATTTCCAATCAATATTGCGAAAAATTTCCACGAGGATGGAATTCAAATAGATAATTTTATCCTAAAAAGGGCTCAATTTGAAAATTATTCTCGATGTATCGAATCTAATCGACTTTTTATCATTTTCAGCTACGAAAATCAAATCGATGACGCGGACGAGCAATGGGTTAGTGACGAATACGCCGAAGAGCAAGCTGACGACGAAGTTTATAAAAATAGCCATCATGATTACGGGCCGTCCGATGGCGAGTACAGTTTTTCGTATCATCATCAGTCTTCTCATATTAAAGGAACTGAAAATGATACCAAAGTAAGTACAAGGTCCTAAGGTGGCATCCCTTCCCTGCCTAGGCGATTTCTGCCATCGTCAACGTGTTCGTTTAAACGAACCCATCGACGACTCCGCGTAATTAATCGCGGATAATTATAACGTGTTAAAATTTACATTTTATCAATCCGATGGTATTACACGATCCTTGAACACACCGACAACATTTCCTAGTTTTATAGGAACCGAACCCCTGTGATCGTGTTTCATTATCGAAACCAACGACTAGACCAGTTTTATAATGGTAGGATTTTTTTGTCGTCGATTTTACACCGTTAGCCCGCATATTTCAGTGTCATTGTAGCCTGCTATTCACTTTCTAAATCCGTCATTCGCACACCTCACAATAATTATAAAGCTCGTATCGCATCGTTTGTAGATCTGCATCGAATTGTTCGCTCGAATTACCCAATCGATGGAAAATTTCTCGTTTCCAGAGAATAATTATCGAAATTAATTACTACCTCCTAACCAAATACACGTTTTTGTTGATAATAATTGAAATTGAGGTAGATACGAACGACATTCGACCTTTTTCCATTATCATTTTCGATGAGAGTAAGAAATTTGATAACGTTGCGTTGGACTTGTTTTTTCCCTCTCCCTTTCTTTTTCTTTTTCTAATTCTAAAGAAAGAAATTTAATTGGAAAATTATTCCTAAGAGTGGTTTTCGATGACCTTCGAACGTGGTGACATAACTCAGCGAATAGTTCGCAGACATCTGGTTTTTGATTTTTTTTTCTGCTTCGTGGCATTGGTCGTGCAAATATAAGAGAGTTTTCTTTTGATTTTTTTTTTTATACTTATCGCGAATACTTATTTTTGGCAAATTTTGACCTTATGGAAAAGGTGGAGGTCTAGAGATGATAATTGGTTGAGACGGGTTCGGTGCATGAGTTATTTGATTTTAATTCAAGTATTATACGCTGGTTTTTATTTATCTTAATATGCTGGATTTTCTGCAATTTGATGGGAAAAATTGAAAATTTTGTATATTTTAGGAAAGAATTGGATTTTTAATTGTAAAAAGTTTGATTTTATTTCAATTTTTTTCGACAGGTAAACAACCATGTCAAACTGAGAAGCCAACAATTGGCAGAGAAATAATTCATATCGAATCTAAATTGAATAAAATTTCTAATCAGCAGTTTGAGCACTTCAAAAAATTGTTTTCGTCAAGAAATTATTTTTTGAACTCTTCGGAATTTTGTAGGTATATGAAAAATTTCAAAAAATTTGAAACAATTTTGCATACTCGGTTACATTTTTTCAACTTGATAAAAAGAAGTAGTACAGTTACATTTTTTCAAAAAAATTGATGAATTTTAAAAAAATTGATCAAAATTACCCACTTATACTCGTAAATACCTAATGGTATGCAATCTACTGAAAATTTTTATAACTTCTGAAAAATTTGCAACGAGTTTTAAGAATTTTTAGCAACTTTTTACCTAATTAAAATTTTTTAATTCTTCTCGAAACTATTGAAAATTTTTCCAGTTTGTAAAATTCGATGACCTATTGATTTTTCAATAATTTTCATAAAATCGTATCATGCCTAGTTGCACAAGTGAAGAATCTCAACCGATTCCCGCCTTTTTTCGACCATTTTCAGAGAAGTAATGGGGGGGGGGGAGTGTACTCATATGTCCATAGATCAAAATTTTGTTCAAAAAATGTTGAGAAAAATCAGAAAAATTTTTCTATTTTCGAAAAAAATTGACGAGGTTGAAATTTAACAAAATTGGCAAATACTCAAACTTCATTAGTTGAATGATTTTTTTGAAATTTCAACAAAATGCTTAAAAATTCTGATTTTTAGAAAATGCCCAATTCTGTGTGAAATTTTAAAAATTCCGAAAAATTTGTGAAAATTTGACTATAGGTATATTATTCTAAAATGCAAAATCACTGAAATTTGGTGAATCAGACCGTGTTGAAAAATCCGAAATTATTCGTATGATTTAACCGAAATTTCAATTTTTCCAAATTTTCAAATTCGCATTCGTTTTATATTTTTGTCATGTTATTTTTGTTTACAAATTTTTACCCCCCCCCCCCCCCCCCCCCCCCTTTTTTTTACAAATTTTTTCCCCCCCCCCCCCCTCCCCTCCGTAGGTTAATTCTGCATTCGACCTCGTCTTTGATAGTTTTATTCAAATTGCAAGTACATACAAATTCATCGCATTTCTGTGACACTTTTTCTCGTTTTTAAACTGTTCGAACAAAAATTGAAGCATTTTCAGTGATTTATCGATTTTTAGAGAAATTTTCATTCAAATTGGTGGATTAATTTTTTTGCAATTTTTTCATCAAAGGGGCAACCAAAAATATATGTTTTTTTTTTGTTGAAATATTTGTTTCAAAAGCTGAAATTATGTTTGTTTTTTTTTTGCAAAATTCACCGAAAAATCATAGTTTTAACTAATACGTAGAATGCAAATTCAAGAAGAAAGGAGCCTTGGACAGAAGAAAATGCCAATTTACAAAATGTTTTATTTAAAAAAATTACGTATTTTATTCAGTTAAATAAATCTATCAAGCCCGAGCGAAGCGAGGACGAAAATTATTACAGAAAAGGATACTTATTCAAAAGCTCAAATTTCACCTTTTTTTCACATTTTCAGACATTTTTTTTGCCAGAAATATTTGGGTGAAAAAATCTGTTTTCAAAATTAACGAGTTTCATGAGGATGACGTGATTCGTGAAAAATTGTTTCAACTTTTTAGCTAACGAGCTGGCAAATATGAAATTTGGAAAAATATTTTCAGTTGTTCCACTCATTTTGATTTTTCAATAATTTTTATCCATTTTTTGACTATTTTCATTGTAATATTCGGGGAGAGGGGGGGGGGTGTACTATATATCTAGTATACTTATTCAAATATTGTAGAGAAAAAATTAGAAAATGTTTTTTTTCTCTAAAAAAAAGTAACAAGAATAGGTATGATAATTTAAATTTAACAAAATTGACAAATTTTACCATTTATGCAGCAAATATTTTGAAATTTCGACAAAATATCCGAAAATTGTGATTTCTTTAATTCGGTAAAATTTCCAAAATTCGAAAAAATTGTCAAAATTTGACTAAACTTTGTTGTGAAATGCTAAATCTTTAGCATTTGGAGATTTAGGCTATTTTAAAAAATTCAATTGGATGCTTTTTTGTTTTCGTAAAAAAAACACCAAAAACGAAGGTAATTACCAATTCATTTGATAAAAATTGCAATTTACCACATTTTTGCCTCTTGTTTTTAATTTACCTCAATTTTGGTAAATTCTCCCCCCCCCCCACCAAATCTGCATTCGACTACGTCTTGGATTGTTCAATTCAAATTTCAAGCACTTTCTTAAAACGTTACTGTTCGTAATTATTTCTATCTTTTTTTTCAAATTACTTTTTTCTAAATTTCAAGAATTGTTTTGGCTGTTTGAACCAAAACAGGGTATTTTCAGTGATTTATCGATTTTTCGAAAAAAAAGTTGTGGTGTGGTAAAAAAGTCAATCGGCCTCTGGTCGAATTTCAGAATTTTTTCCTGGGCTATTTTATGTAAAATTTTAAAAATCAAAAATACTCAATTCGTGAAAAAGAGCCAAAAAAATTAACGTTTCTCAATTTTGCTGAAATTGTAATATTTGATGGATATCGACTTAAAAACAAGTCCAGACATGATTTTTAGGCCCCTAGCTCATCTCGAAGGAGATTGTAAGTTCCCAAAATGGCGTCGTTCGGATACTTCAAAAGAAAATTGAAAAAAAGGGGAAAAATGAACGAATTTTATCTAAATGCAGGTTGAGAATGTATTTTAGTGTCATTGATAAGGGAGAAAAACGCTTTAAAAAATCGGTTTTTCAGCTTAAAATCACTATTTGAGGGGTCCAGCCCCCGAGGGGGGGCGAGTCCAAGGATTCCACATAAGCTCTAAAATCATCTTTTACCATAACAAATCGGAAGCCCTGAAAAAAATTCTGAAATTCGACCAGAGACCGATTGACCCCCTTATCACGCCAAAGCCTTTCATTCAAATTGGATGATTAAGTATAATGGACATTTTCCTTTGCAATTTTTTCTCAATTTTGGCAATTTTACTGTATTGTTTTATTATTTTCGGTAAGTTATAGACAATTTTTTCTGATCTTTGATACATTTTTGTGATAATTTTTCTCAAATTTAGAAATATTTTTATACATTTGATTAATTTTATGGAATAATTTAATTTTCAAAGTATTTTTACAAGGAAATTTAAGGGGCAATTGGTGGGAATATTTTGTAATTTTCGGGCACCTGCGAGTAGGTATTTTCAATTTGTATTCTTGAATTTTTTAATTCGATTCACATGCAATTTTTTCGCTGTATTTTTCCTAAGCCTTTACTTTCTCCTTCAACTACCACATTTTCTGATGCAGTCATTGAATAATTCGATAAAATCGACGAGTCTGGCAAACGAGGGAGGTGGGGCCAATTTTCCATTAAATTTATATTACACTCGTTCAATACCTTGTTCCTACATGTATCATACACGAAATTGAAATTTTCTTTTTTGAACTTTTTGCAGTTGTACAATCACGACGGCAGCTACGAAGACGACGAGCTCGAGGAAGACGAAGTAGACGACGAAGTGGACGAGGAACCGGACGACGGCCGGTACTACGAGAACAGCTACGTATACGTTCAATCTCCCCCGACGAATAAGCGAATATTGCCCAGCATCCCTTCGTACGATTCGCCAACGACGACGCCGAATTTGAAAAAACCGCCTTCGGCGTCGTCGTCGCTGCAGAACTACCACAAGAATAATTTTTACTACGACCAATACAAAGATAAGAACGGGGATAACTATACGCCGCGAGTGCCTTCCATATACATCGACTCGCCGACGCTGTCGCCTTGTTTATCGGCCAGCAAGAGCACATCGTTCGATTATCGCGATCAACACAGCGACGATTCGGCCTCAATTTATCAGTATTCTGATAATTCAATGACTGCACAACGTAACGAAAAGACTTATTGTAAAACTAATTCGATACATAGGTATAGAAGAACCGACGAAACTAGCGATAATAATTTTACTAGAATTAACGCCGACGAATATTGTAGCAACGAAGACGCCGAAGAGTATGGCGACTACGTTAACGACGAAGGGACCTATTCTAACGATTATTACGACTACGAAGACGACGACGTAGCTCCCGCAGTCAAACCGGACGATCGCGGCAACGAACTTCAGGATAAAACCGACGACGACATAAACAACAATCAGCTCAACAGTCGCCGGTCATCTGCGAGAAGTTACGTCAAAAAACTATGCTCGTCGCCTTTCGAAAAAGAAGAAGTCACAGCCACCGATACCTACGACCCGAACCGTAAAGAAATGTTTCAATCGAGAGGTAAAACTTCACCATTGATCAGACAATCAAGCAGCTTTACCGAACAGTTCGAATGGACTTATAACGAGATCCCAGAAGACGACTATGATACCTACGAAGCAGCAGCCCAGCCAATACCGACCCAAGAACCAGAACCAGTCAGCTCATCGATTCACAATGGCTTCACCAAAACCTCTTTTTACAATAACCCTATCGATAGTATTTTAGAAGAAGACTACAACGAAGACGACGATGTAACGTTAGTATCTCCAGTCAACTCATCCAGCCTTTCACCCCGTTCCATGAACTATCTAAGTCAAGAAAAAGACCACGACACGCAGGAAACCTACGATAAAGAGAACTCGCTCGAAAGTTACCACGAAGATTTGGGCAAAACGTCGCCCACCTCGGAGATCGATCAATTCAACGATTCGTCTTTAGCCGAACATACAGTTGACTCGTATCGATCGTCGTATCCGCAACATAAATCATCGATCGGCGAGACCAACTCGATACCTAATGATAATTCGTTGATCGAGGAGGAAAACGAGAACGATAATTTCGTCATGGATAAGCTGGAAATCGTACCACCCGAGCCGAGAAAGTCGTCTTTGCAGAAGGAGGAAAATACGGCGGAGATGAGACGTATGAGGGCACGAAATCGATGGCATAACGCGTATAATAAAATCGTACATCAATTAAACGTAAGTATTTCGGAGGTAGGTTGTAAAATTATAGAGTTTAGAGAAACCCATGAAAGATTTCAAATTTTGAGATTTTGCGATGTGAGTATCACGTATCAGTATCCAGAATGTCGTGTCTTTTTCAAATCTACGAGTAAATGGTTCGAATATGATCAATTTTTGCTGATATATTTCAAGAAAAATTAAGATCTGCCACAATTAGCAAAAAATAACCAAGACTGATGAACTCTTGTTATGTTTGTTGAAGTTGATTTTTACTATTATTGAAAACATCTACAAT
This sequence comes from Pseudococcus longispinus, assembly GCA_900064475.1. NCBI lineage: Eukaryota > Metazoa > Arthropoda > Insecta > Hemiptera > Pseudococcidae > Pseudococcus > Pseudococcus longispinus. The sequence continues at coordinate 29,595 of FIZU01047973.1, forward strand.
TCATCATAAAATTACATTAGAATTTTAAGCACTTACCCAGAAGGAATCTTCGAAAGATCTGATGGTGTCATCTTGGCACTTCCAATTTTCCAAGGTTTACTTGTATTTTTGTTTTGAACGAGTGGACCATTTTGATCTATAAAACAAAAATAAATACAATAATTTAAAAAATCGTAAAAATCGTATCTTCGAAAATAACGTAAAAATCTAAAATATCATCAAGGAATTTTCAAAGGGTCTTCATCGTATCAACATTGTGTAAATTGAAAAAAAAATTAATAAATCAAACAGAGATTATTTTAAAAAACAAAAACCATCAAAAATGTCTTTTAACTTGTTCGCCAAGATGGAAAACTATTTAAAAAGTGGACAAAATCACAAAAATAGCATCACAAAAAATTTTAAATTGTTCACATTATTGTAAAAATTGTTGTAAATATTTTGACAATCGACGTTGAAATTGTATAAAATCCTGAAATGTCATGAAGATAGATCAAAATTGTATAAAAAGTGATAAAATCGTATAAAATCGTTTCGTTTAAAAATATCATTGGCATCAGAATTCATGATTAGTAAAATTATTCAAATTACTAATAGCAGAATATTTTGATAGGTATTGTTTGGAAAAATGATAATTTAAATTGTTTTAAAATTAATAAAAAATGAGTAAAAATCGATAATAGCACATAAAAATTGCAAAAAAATACACAAAATTAGAAGAAATATTAATAATAAAAAAAATTTCGAAAGTTGTTCAAAATTTCATAAAAATTGAAACAAATCTTATAAAAACAGTTCAAAATTGATTTAAAAAATAGTTAAAATTATTTTGAAAATTTCTCAAAATATTGAAAAAATTCAATTTTTCAAATGTAGGGAACAGTTTTTGTAATATTTCAACATTTTTTACGCCATTCCGATGATTTTTCTTGGATTGAGATATTTTATTCAATTTTAAAGATATTTTAGCAACATCTGCGTGATTTTTAATGGTGTTTACCTACAGTACAATTCAGCAACTTTAATAGCTTATCATGAAAATTGAGTGAAATATCTCAAAGATTGGCTGAAATATCATGAAAAGCACTTTTTGCAAAAGAAAAATCACTAAAATTAAAATTTGATGAAAATGCCCCAAAAATGGTTTATTTAAACCTCACAAAAGCAGTTCCAAATTCTAGAAAAATTGTTAAATTTTCCAGAAGAATCATGAAAAATCAACATTGGAATCAATAAAATATCGTATAAACTGTTCAAAATGGATAAAAAATAGTCAAATTTTCATAAAAATTGGATATAGCGTAAAAAATGTTTTAAATTTGCAGAATTTCTTTTGAAAAATTGTGAAAATTATTGAAAAGTTCACTTTTTAACCATTTTAACCAAATTTTGCAATATTTTGAACCAGTTTTGAAGCAATTAACAAATTCTTACATAATTTTGAACAATTATTGAAGAAAATTGTTTAGTTTTCATTAGATTTTGAAGAATTGTTCGAAAATTGAAGACATTAACAAGATTTGAAATAATTTTCGCGATGGTTCGGTAGCGAATTGGGGAGGGAGAGGGGGGTTGAACCCCCCATATCGACTGAAAAATTGGGGAAAATGGTGAAATTATAGCTTTTGACAACCTTTTTCAGCAAAAAATTTGGACAATAGGCCTATGTTTGCTTATTCTAATAAAATACTTGATGGATATTTTGTTTCATTTTACATGAAATCTATTTTTTTCGCGACCCCCCCCCCCAATGAATGATTGTCTGGCTGCGCCATTGTGACATTTCGAAAAATTGTTCGAAATTTGAACAATTTTAAAATCAATTTTTGAAACCATTCATTCAACATTTGCATTTTAAACAATTATCAAAATATTTTCAGAAAATATGTTACACGATTTTGTTGAGTTTTCAATAATTTATACGTCATTTTCAATGTTTTTAATCCAGAATTAACTATTAATCTTGCTTTTAAACGACTTTTTACAATATTTTACACGACTTTCTCGATATTTCAAACAATTTAAACGGCATTTTATGTAATTTTTTCTCAATTTTTCTTGCATTTTGAATAATGAAATAGTATATTACAATACAAGGGTGGGAAGGGAACTATTACGTGTCGAGCGCGT
>FIZU01047977.1:0-16336 GCA_900064475.1 Pseudococcus longispinus
GTTCATCATCAAACACCTTCTTTGATATCAAAAACACACGCAATGAAACGACAAGTGAATATCATGAATAAGCCTAACTGTAGCAACATACAATGTAAACGTAAACTGTAGCACAAACAGGCTGCCGACCGACCGCGGACCGGTCGTTTTGCATGCCGAGGGGTGTTAACAAGGGGTTCCCAATATTTTTTTTCGGATTTGGGAACTTTCGTTTTTTGATTTTTGGCGCGCTAGAATTCCCATACAGCTCACTGTGCTACGTACGATTCGATATTCAATAAATTAATGAAGGTGCGTTTATATTTTCCTGTGTTGAAATATGTACGAGTAGGTGTTGGGTACATTAGGTACCTACGTTGATGAATTTATACCTAATACGACGATTTACGCAAATGAACTTGTACTAGGAGAGAAAGAGTTTCGAAACTTACTAATTAGTTCAGTAAAATTAAACCATAAAAATGGAGCAAATTGCATTTTAAGCCATCAAAGATTTTATAATTTTTTCCCGAACTTCACCCGTCGGCAACATCCCCAAATGTGGAGCCAAAGTGATTTCCTCGTTGTTTTTCACTTATAACTCTTCAAATATGCATTTAAACCAAAAAATGATCATAACTAAAATTGAAGTACATAAAATTTGCAACAAAAAAGGTTGCATTCATTTTTTTCGAATAGCCAACGGGTGGCGCAAAAACACGCGTCAAAATATACAGGGTGAAAAAAAATGAAAGTTGGCCCCCCTTTTTGCAAATAGGTAGCTTATAATTTTGGGGGAGCCCAGTTGAATTCGAATTATGACATATCATAGATCCCAAAAAATCTCCACCCCCCCGCTCCCTCGTTCCTGCGAACCCCCTTTTTTTAAATGCTAATTGTTTATCAGCCGTGACCCTAATCAAAAAAAAGTTCAAATAAATGTTGAAGTATGTAAAATTTCCTACAAAACCGCTTCATTCATTTTTCTTTACAGTTCAATGACGACATTTATATCTTATTTGTGGAAATGAAGGGAAATCTTCATTTGTTTTATCATGTATATTTTGACACATTGTTTTTGCGCCACCCGTTAACTTTTCGAAAATAATGAATATAACCATTTTTGTTGCAAATTTTATGAACTTCAATTCGAGTTGTGACCATTTTTTTTTAAACGCATTTTAGTCGTATTTCATACGATGCAGTGTTCACAAAAATACGGGGTGTTTCATAGCTAATGTCCCTCCTTCCAATGGATAATCAGACAATTCATGCTGAGCACAAGTAGGTACGTTTGACTAGTCTTGGAAAAGAAGGGGAAAAGTTATGCTCAATTTTTAAAAAATTCCCAATCTTGTTCATCATTTTTGATTTGTCATAATGTGGTCTCCTCCTGAAATTATACCTTATTCGTGAAAAGGGAAAGAATTTTTATTTTTTTCGCTTTGTATATTTTGACGCGTGTTTTTGCGCCACCCATTCACTTTTTAAAAAAAATGAATATGATCTTTTTTATTTAAAATTTTATGTACTTTAATTTTAGTCATGATCATTTTTTTGTTTAAACGCATATTTGAAGAGTTATAGGTGAAAAACAACGAGGGGGTCGCATGGGCACACTTTTTTATAGGTGTTGCCGAGGAGTGAGGTTCGGGGACTTTTTAGTGATTAATCAGGACCCCCAAAGGAATATTTTAAAATCATAAAATCTTTGATATCTCAAAATGCAATTTCATTTCTTTATTTGACTGGGCTAAATATGGAAAAACCCGTTGAAATAATTCTCCGTTCTAAATCGATCAATGTTATATACGGTCATTTGTCATTTACGAACGTAGCGAAATGTAGATCATAACTTTCAACGATGAGACGGGCGTTTTAAAGTGAAGTAAATGCTATTTGTAAGTACTTATCGATGCATCGTTTGCACTTTCTAATACTGGCGATGATTATTACCAACCTGTATATTATTTTCCTGGATATCATTTAAAATCCTTTTCTTTAACCGTTTCATTTCTGGTTCGGTGAGCGTATCTGCTTTTCCAATAATGGGTACGATATTAACCTTATGTTGGATTTGTTTCATTAACTCGATATCGAGCTGTCTCAAGCTGTAATCGAGGCAATATGAATTAAAAAAGAAATATGGTACACGTGTTCTTTGAGAGGAAAATTTATCAACTCCGTACCCGTGACCGTAAGGAGGAATGAAGTATAAACAGCAGTGGACACGGTTATCAATAATATTCTTCCTATTTAGACCGCTTTCGTCAGTGAAATATTGATGGAACTGTTCGTCGATATAGCTACAACAAGCCCTCCAGCTATCTTCGCAATTCAACGAGTCTCCAAAACCTATGAGAAAATTGTGGAAAAAAGAAATATGAATAGGTATAAAAGTACATAGGTATACATTTGTGCTCCGTGGTGCATAGGTGAAAAAGGTTATGAACCTTGTTTTGCATCCGGTAAACGTGGCTTTGTTTATATTTTTTTATAAACAAATATTAAAGTACCAACAATACGTAATAGTACACAAACGAAGTAAAATTGTTGGGGAAAAAAGTTTTTTAACCTAAATATTCATTAGAGCGTTGCATCTGCTGTACTTATGTACTATTTCACCTGGCATTAAAATAAAATATAAATTATTGCTTCGTCTATTGTGCTTGTAAAGAGAAAAAGAGCTGGAAATTTTTTCCATTCAAATTGTTTAGTGGGAATTATTTCCGCGTATTTTACCGATGGATGATTTTTATAACGATAGAAAAAACAAAGCTCTGAAATCGTAATGATTGAGGTAGGTTCCTGCCTATTTCTATAAATCCGCGAATGCGAGATTAACAGTAATAGAAACGTTTGAGTAAAGAATCTAGGATGAAATTACCTGGCGTATCGACAACAGTAAGACGTAATTTCACGCCCCTTTCTTCAATATCCATGGTTTTCCGTTCGATTTGCGTCGTCTTATTGACACGTTCTGTAACAAATTACCGATAAAGTACCTGCTTCGAAGATACGAATTTGTCTCAGAAGAGCCAGGATGGTTACTCACCATGTACATCGGGGATCTTACGATCTTTATATAGATCGCTAAGGAATAAACTGTTGATGAGTGTTGATTTTCCCAGTCCTGATTCTCCAACGACCATCAAAGTGAAATCGAATCCTCTTTTGACTGATTTCCGATGCACCTGTTCTGGCAGCGTGGCAAAACCGATATAATCCCTGTCTCCCTGGAACATATTACATCACCCTCACATATCGATTCAGCATCTGGGTATAATTAAACCTCAGCAATTGCAACGTGCATCTTGATTTCGACGAAAAAACAGCGATCAAGAAGTATGTCGATTTATGACCGCGATTCGATGAGTATACATTACTGTTGCACGTTTTTTTTTTTCAAAATGAAAAATGTTTTCTGTCGTTTACGGTCGATGAAGCGCAATTAAAAAAATAAATCATGGATTTTTTACGCGTTTCATTTTCACGTTAATATTTCAATTGCTCGTTGCTGGATGACTAAGTGTATTTTTGTAAATAATTATAGTCCTCGGGCAAATATAATTTTTCAATTAGTTGTTTCACCTGAGGTTATGGTGGCCTATCTGCGGTAAGATTGTTGTATTTGCCAGAGATATGAGTCGAGTGGGTACTTGGGGTTTGATAAAAATTCGGATTCGGTACGGTTGGCTTTCAAATATTCAAGGGTATTGTAAATTTAAAATATTTATCGAAGATTTTTCACTAGTTGTTTCGTAACAAGAATCTAAGTACTTGATGGGAACGTCTAACGGTGAAAAAGTGGGAGAACAGTAGGTAAAGACTTTTTCATTCATTTATTGACGGACACCTATTCGAATTATGGTGATATTGTGCATCCAACTATCGTGAGTATTTTGTCTAAGTTCCAAATAGAACTTGGTTAGAAAAAGAATAAGGCTAAAATTAATTTTTAGCAAATTTTTCAAAAATTCGAAAATAAAAAAAATCCTCTACAAAATTCACATAATTTAAATTTAATTTACCTATTAAAAAATTCACATTTTAAAGAATATTTTTAGAAATATTTTCTAGTTTTAGTTTTTGGCCAAGTATATCTACCACCCAATAGGTACTCATACGAAATTAATCGACATGTTAAAGTGACCGGTCCCTAACAAACATACTATTTTTCAATTAAGTTCATCAATAAAAAATTGTTTGTGCGAAGAAAAATTTAAAAATAACATGAATTTGAGAAATTTAATCAAAATACAGGGATTGTTTGAAAAAAATGTTCAATATGAGATGAGCCATCGATCCGGACTTCGAAGTTGAGAAAGAGGTGCGATTTTTGGCACACATGTTTATTTTATGATTCCATACAACTTTTGTTATATTGAAAATGATCCGAATTTGCATAATTTTGGCATAAAACAAAAAAAATGTCGTTTATATTGATAATTTGCAAAATTGGCGGGAAGATAAGGGTCGAATCGAAAATTTTCTAATAAACAAAAACATTTACATGGTTACGAAGCATAATTTTTGTTTGAAAAATTTTTCAATATACGCCATAGGTACAATGATAGGAAGGTTTTTTGGAAAGGGGGTAGACCCTTGATAGAGGTTTACGTTTCATTTTCAGTAGAAGTGTTCTTTATATTATTCTAAATAACTTTTTTTGGTTGAAAATGGGTTTAATTCCGCATAATTTTGACATAAAATGCAAAAAATTTCGTTTTACATACATTTTGGAATGACAATTTGCGAAATTGGCGGGAAGCGAGGGATCGAATCGAAATTTTTGTAATGTCCAAAAATATTCACAAAAATATTATGTATAATTTTTGTTCGAACATTTTTTCAATTGGGGCTGTATAGGCACAGGTATAGGTGGATTTTTTGGAAAAGGAGCAGACCCTCGGAAAAAATATAGAACCCCAAATCAGTTTTTCAAACATACATCCTAGATTACAAATAGACGACTTTTTTTTCACATTTGCGACTGTACTACAAAATATACCTTATCTACTTAAGTAGCAAAAATTCTCTATTCAACAACCATCCATTTATTTTTTTTGAAATGTCGAAAAATTCACGCTCCATTGTTGATGTTTCAAATAAAGATACTCTGAATGGTATAGAAATACCACAATAGATTCACAATTCTCGAATATGTTCGCCTCTAACCCAAAGATAAGTACCTAATAATCAATTTCATATCAAAAGAAACGTACAAAAACAAGTTTTCCGACGGTTTATCAATCAACGCGTACGTAATAAAGAAAGCCATAGAATAGGTTGAGCGATATTAGGTAGTTAGTTACAAGATACACAAGTTCAACACCTTGTACCTATGTAAGTTACATTACATTTGCGACGACATAACTCTTCTAGTATAGGCTATATAGGTAGGTATACGGGTACTCGAGGAAATGAAAAAAAAATCAACAAAAGAGACGACATGTTTGAGTGGTAACGAAATACAGATACAGTCGTTGTTACTTATCTCTATTGTTTACAAATAACATGGAATTTTTTAACGTAGAAAATAAGAAATATGTACAAACACGAGGGGTTAAAAAGAAAAGTCGTATTGAGCTGTAAACGAGTATCTATGCATGCTTTTCAAGATGAAAAAAATTTTGAATGGAATTTTAACAAGTATTTACAATTTACGAATTTTCTATTACCTATCTTGATGCTTATCAAAATAAATATTGAATATTTCAATTTTAATATTGGTTGTATTTACATAAAGTGTAAGTATCTATACCCACAGTAAACAAACACCAGCACGTGCAATTTTTCGCGCTCTTTTTCTCATCATATAAAGACAGCGACATCTTATACCTTACCTACGAAAATACGAGTAGAAACGAATTATACTCGTACGTAATGACATTCCAGCGACATCTACGAAATAATTTACATTTGAAATTCCTATCTATTCTATTGTAATCACGAAGGCAAAAGTAATGTCAAAAACTTGTTCTTCGACGCATATTGGATATTAATGAATTGAAATAAGGTGCAGCCAGGGCTAGGTGAGAAGTCATGTTTTGTTCAAGATGACACATCGTCAAGCTTGATTTTTTTTTTTGCCGAATTAATTTTTTGTATTTAGGTATAATGATGGATGAATTTAAGATATTCTTCAATTTTCAAGCACATTGCTCCTCCTATTTTTATATGAAGTTACAATTTTTTCAAAGTAGTTTTCTAAACAGTCAATACAAGTATTAGGATGGCTCTCATATTTTTCAACTTTCGAATTTTTTGCTCCCACATACCAAAATTGTTCCATCTTATGAGAAAAAATTCCACATTAATAATTTTTTTCCGAATTGAATTTTAAATGGTGCTTTCAAGCGACCATTTAAAAAAAATTAACGAAATGAAATTAGATGATTTTTTTTTCAATATGGAAATGGAGGTTCCTGAAAAAGTGTTCAATAAAAGAAGTAGGTATACCTACTTTGCTATTAATTCTTGCGAACTGCTTAGATAAATTTCAAAACTGTCAAGATACAAGGAAATTCGAGGCCGTTATGTTCTACAGGCAAATATTACCTACCTATTTATTTCAATTTTACTTTTTATTCCTATTCAAAGAATTAATAAATTAGGTATCAATCTATTAGTGTTATTAATTACCAGTACACGTATACTTATAAGACATTTAAATGGAACGATTAATTAATCCTCGACATCTGTTTTATGTACATATTAGATATCGAGAGACGAGATTAAAGAATTGGCTTTCATTCAATACCTACCTAAATATCGAACACATTGCGGGTATTTAAAATTAAACCAAACAGCTCTCGAGTAATTAACACATTGACGATCGGTTATTAAAATTAGGTATTAAATTCACCAAACCACCATTAACATGATGGAAAATTAATCATCGTCTATTAGAATATAGCTAAAGACATGAAATTTATATCTATCAAGAGAGAGCGAGGGTGGCAGAATATCTAAACGATGATTAAGGCAATTTTGTATCCGGACTCCGGACATGATCGCGATGTTAGTGCATTATTCGATAGAAAACCGCGTTATTGCGAACGATAGAAGAAGCCTTTCGCAAGAAATAAAGGAAGCTATTAGAAAAATATAGACAATATACCAAAATAAGCGATCGGATGAATCATATGGATATTGAGGATAAAAAAATGTACAAAATCGCCGACACCATATGAAATTTATTCAACTTACGGATTTTCGTTTGGAAGATAGTTTTCGACGCATGGCGCTACTAAAGTTTAGATGGCTGGAACAAGATAAACAGAATTCATCATTCGGAGGTAATTTTCTCGGAGACGTCGGTGATTTTAAATAAGTGCTTCGATATTTCGAAGAATTATCCGGATAGGGTTCCGGCTTCATCCATAGAGGAGTGTTATCGCGATTTTTAAACAAATCCGAATCCATAATGAGGATTATACGCGCGCAATTTTAATACTGAAATGTGACCACGACTCCGCGAGGTGTTTTATCAAACGGTTACATCATCAATATTATTCAAGACCGGATTCCAGCGGATAATGTCAAAAATGTAAGTAAGTAGGCATGCATACGGTATACTCGTCGTGTCATCGATGAATATACAATTTGCAGTGTGTAATTCTCAACTTGTATTGATGGTTATAAGGTGGTTACCCAAATTTTGTATGCCGCAGATGACCTTATAAAACTGAACGTCGTTGCCAAATTTGCGATAAGATAGCACGACTTGGTATTTACAAGTCATTAAATTTTTTCATAAATGATCCGCCGTTTGTACGAATTAATTAATTTTTTTCAATTTCATGAAATATCGAGTAAATTTATGCACGTAGAAGACGGATTTTAGAAACGAAGGAAATAATCATCGATTCAAGATCGTTGAAAATAAAAAATAAATGTAGGTACCGATTCCAGAAAAAAATTCTGTTATTGAATTACGTAGACAGTTTGTACTTGCGAATTATGTAGTTTTTGACGTTTGAATCGTCCATTGTAAACAAATTTCTACCATTTTCAGTAGGTAGTACCTATCATTGTCCGACTGATAACACCTCTAGGTACTTTACTTACTATCGACAAAAAAAAAATTACGTGGAACCCTGAAGTACTGATGACTGATCATATCACTTTCTAGCATTAGAAAAAGTAGAATCAGCATTTCTCACTTTGAAATGTTCATCGAGAAAAGAATTGCAATTTAATGAGTCATTTTCTGGAACGCTGAAACTCTATCAATGTATCTACAACTACAACCATTTTGTAAGAATGAATTTTTCAGTTCGTCCAACCACCCAATAAATGATGATTGATAAAGATAATGGATAATAATATAGGTACCGGTATTTGATTAAAATTTTTATGAAAATTGATATCAATTGCATTTTATAAATATTTGTATTTAATTGAAAACGCACGCATCTTCCTTCTTTGTAAACCCATAACCATAAACAACAGAAAACACGATCGATTCGGTGCTAAAATCGATCAAATTTTGATAAAATTTGAAACTGTAACCGCTAAAAGCCCGAATTGATGACCGAAAATTATGAAAATTTCTCTACCAATTTAAAAATAAAGTATATCAACTGATATAAGAACACTCGTAAAAGAATTTTCATTCGAATTAAATTAATTTTTTGAAAACACTTTTCCCATGAAAACGACCGGACTTGAATCCAAAGGTCGTGAACTTTGCTGGGCGTAATTTTGAAAATTTTCAAGTCAAGCAAAACTTGAAAAAAAACTATTTACGAGTATTCTGTCAGTTTGAAAAAAAAACTACGATTAAATTTATATGATATTATGAAATAAAGGATCACCTGACATTTCCTCTTGACCTTTAAAACTTGGCTACAATTATTAATTTCACGAATTAATCAACGATAGTAACTTTTCACTCGTACACATCACATAACAAAAAAATAGTAATTTTTCCACAAAAGCGCTTGCGTTAGTTGTGCGTCGTAGTGTTGTTAAATGGAACGTGACTCGCGAGTCGCGACGCTGGATAAGCCGAATGGTGTATCGTTCGGTCGCGAATGAATTGCTCATAACGTAGGTCTAGCAGCTGGAATATGTACGTGCATGTAGATCAGCGAAGGAAAAGTTGATAATGAGTAAAAAATTCCTCATTTATGAGAGCTAAATAAAAATATGTTGATAGTAAAATGTTTTTTCATTAATTTAACTGATTATAGCTCGACGAATAAGATTGAATACGTATACCTAGGTATATTTTGATAAAGGCGAAGTAAAAGTAAAACACATGCAGACCTGCAGCAGACAGTATTGAATATTTTGATGTTTTACATTTTAATTATTATTTAATAGAGATCATGGGTTCATTTACTTATAATTATAATAACGAAATTACTCTAGAGAGTTGTTTCCAAATTAATGTTATTAGACTTAAAAAGATTGAATTTTTTTCAAGAACAATGTTATAATAATAATAGAATTAGATTTATATGTAGGTACCATTATTATTATTATTTGGGAAAAACTCCATCGTATATTTTCGTAGGATCATAGATACTCGAAATCACATCGAACGAAACCCGCCACATTTAAACTCGCTACTTTTAATGAATGCAATTCCTTTCCAGCTTCCAAGCACACACCCGTTATATTAACCAATCATATAATTCGTACTGTCGCTACCACTCCAGCTAGTCCAGCTTTACGATCGATAAATCCGTTCGCGTGCATGACACCACCGACACCGACCCCAGCCGGTACTTGTTTTACGAAGGGTGCGACATACATCAGAAGCTGAAGAACTTTAGAGCACGCGACTGCTGGGTTAATGGGACATTTTGAAGTGCAACAGAAACTGGAAACAAAATCCGTCGTACGTTTCTCTTTCAACCAAACAAAAATAATTTATTAATGGCATTTCGATGTAAGAACGACATAGGTACCATTTGAGGGTAACCGCCACCTTAGGTGGTCATTTATACCGACGAAAAATGAAATAGGTACTTTGTTGGGGTTTCTTCTTTACGATGCTGAGGTGATATTCGTGCAAGTGGATTTTGATACGTTGATAGACGAATGGACGCCGCTGTTTTGAAACTGTAGAATGATTATTATATACGTGATGAGCGTCGAAGAAATCTATGAAATATAATCATGTTCATTCAATTACAATTATATTTATTCAATTAAACAGTTTAATCGATAAAGCGGTACGTGACATTGAAAAAAATATACCGTAATGATGAATTCTCTTGACAGAAATTCAAATCCGAACATTCCAATTTGTGGTTTTTGATTCTCAAAATACGAAAGCAATTCTAAAATCTGTAACGTAGAACGCCGTTTAAATGATGGTTAGAAATGACATTGGCTCTACATGTATAACATTTTGCATAACTGAAAATACTACTAAATCCGAATGAATTTCTGCAATGTTCATGTTGCTAGGTACAACTTTAAGATGATTTATGTTTATTGTTTAATATAAGGTAAGTACCTGATTTTTTAAATCGTCTTCGAGACCATTTAAATTCACTGTTACAACCCATTTCCTAAAATCAACCTGTAACGGAAACAAAAAATACCAATATTGAAAATCATTATCTGAATATGAGCATAATCGAGTGATAATTCAATAGGTTCACAAATCTTGCCTGTTTTGTGGTATTATATGATGAATTATTCAAAATATACTGCAAACTAAACGTCCAAAGCGATAATACTAAATTCATGATTACAAAATTCACATCGAAGTTGTTAGTCTTGGATGATATGAAAATTTGCGAAACGAAACAGTACATCGTGATTAGAGTCGACAAAAAAGAGCAAAAACAAAGAGAAGTAATTAAAAAAGAAAAATTATTCGTCAAGGATTTCACGATATCATTCAATGCGATCCAAATTTCAAAACAAATGAATATTATATCTTGAGAGGTAGTTCCGATGGAGTTGATCAACTGAAATTTAAACAAAATTTTTACGAATACCTACTGTAGAGTTCATCTATTAAAATGAGTGTTTAGTACGTACTTGTTGAAAAAAATTCTGCAAAAGTTGTGCTACGGATTGAATAAGAGAGCATTGACAGATCCAAAACGAAATACTGATATTTATAAAGAAGCAAATTAAAAAGTAAGTAAGGAAAACGTGAAATGCTAAATTGTCGATGTAGAAACAGCAGCAAATGACAGTACCGATGAGCAATGATACGAAGAATATCATATAAGTGATTTTTTTCATTTTTTCTTTGACATTCAATATGATTTCTTTTCCGGAATAATCACTGTATAAAAGCTGAAAACAAATATGATATTTATTAATTGATAAATAACACATGATAAATTAAACAGAATTTAAATGCCGGGGAATTATTTACTTGAAATCGATACCACTTTTGAAAATAATCAATTAAACCAGTCATCTGTCCCCAGAACGAAACTGGAATAAGAATGGTCTGAAGAGAAAGAATGAAAACCACTATTTGAAATGCTTGACACTTGGAATCGCAATTTTCTTTCATAAATTCACGAAGATTGATCATCATCATAGTGATTATGTGGTACATGACGATAAAATAAACAGCTACTCCGTACATCACTGAAGTATTCCATAAATGAAATTCCATTTGATCTGAAGAAAACTTCTTGTTAAAAAATTGGATTATAAACATTTTAAACTTTGTACCTATTTATACCTGTAATGAAATACTTTTTTAGTGGTTTTACCTAAGTGAAGTACTGGGGCCTAACAAGATAAATAGTTGAACCATTTAATCACTTCTTAAATATATTTTTAATCTACAAATATCTGCCTAGCTACCTAAAAAAAATACTAAATATATCGCTACGTAACTCACCATTTTTTTCGTGACAAAGTAACAGACCTGTATATTTCAATAAGGAAAGGATAATTTTACTTTGAACAAGTGCTACATTTTTAGCGTTTTTCTTATGCAAATTTTTTTTATTCAAGGAACCAATTTTAGATGGAAATGCAATATTGTAGATTTGATCCATTTGTTTGTCTGAAAATAAACACTACCTACTATTGAAACTTCGGTAGGGATCGCTTCCAATAACGAACATAGCCTGAAGAATTAGAATCTCATTTGCTGTGTTTATCGAGACAATGAGCTTCGGTCTCCATTACTAATTCACGGTTTTATCTTTCCAATTAATCAAAAACAAACATCATTCCTAATACTCGCAAAAACAATTTGTATTGAATTATAAAATAAATAAAAAATCATCCAATAAGTAATACCTAAATTGTAAAACCTGCGTCATTTAGGATGTTAAAAAAAAAATAAATATCGTACAATAAATAAAAAAATAAATAAATAATAGAACACAGAAAATCACATTTCATAAAACGAATTGAATTCCAAAAATAAATAAATAAATAGTTAACAACGAACGAATAATAAATATCAACATTTCAAACTAGCAATTCATGCATGGGTGAAATTAAACATTAGCCTAAAGTTAAATTATCACTAAAATGGTAATTCTAAATTCATTCGAATCCTCGTTTTTTTAAAGAACTGACGTAATCTTCAATACCTTGCTTTATTAATGGTTTGTGGTGCGAGCTTTCACGGGGAGCATGTTCCGTAGTCCAACAAAATTCACAGTAATACTGAAGAAATAAATATGCATGATAGATACAATATGTTATTTTACAGCTGCATTGATTGAAATATGTACGACTGAAAAAAAACAATTGTATTTTACCATTAAGCATTCAGGTTCTGGACAAAATAAATTGGCAGATTTTTCGTCTTTGGCATCACATTTATCGCATGGCTGATCATCTAGGATATACGGTTTTATTTCCATCTGCGCGAATATTTCAAAACAAAAATAGAATATTTTTAGCAACGTTAAACTACGAACAGGTAGATTAGGTATTAAATACAAACCATTTTACGGGTTTTAGTTTCAGTAGGCATTAGAAAACGTCTCCTAACAGCCGAAACTATGCTGGATTGATTTTCAAACATCACTCTTGCAGCGCCTTTCGGGTAAAGATATTCTGGATCTGTATCAATGCCCACGTATGAAACATTGCCGAATAATCGAGTCATCATTAAGCCTAATTCTTCTGCGATAAGAAAGAGATAAATTACATTAGGTTCATCGGTAATTGTAGAACATTATTTCTATTGTCACGTTTACTTACTAGCAGAAAGCGTACGCGGGACACCGCCTACAAAAACAGTATTCTTTTCATTCAGATCAGATAGGTCAGTGACAAATATATGATCTGTACCGGAGAGTTTCCACGGTCGGACTTGAATATTCTTATTTCTGATTTTTGGCGATGAAAGCCGAATATAATATCCGTCGTTTCTCCTCTCACAACATTTCATCAATTCATCAACCGAAGCGTTGTGCTAAAAGTATATTAATCATAATTACAATCGAAGAGGCCGTAAAGCAACGCGTGGTATCAAAAATTCAATAATAACCTCAAACAATAAGAAAGCAAAACCTTTCGGAGGTGTTATCGAATTAGTATCTTCTTTATACGGCCAATCCACGACCAAGTCACCAAATCTACTGAACGTATCTTTTACCATTTCTGTAAAAGTATTCCGAATTACGGAATCAATTAAAAACTGCATAGAATCTTTGCTAAACGCTGTTCGATATAGGTACTTACCTTCTGTAATATCTAACGGTAAACCTCCTACGAATACTTTCCGAGAATACTCATACGGTTTACCAAAGTTAGATAAGTTAACCATACCGTGTTTCAAATTCTCATCAGGACAATTTAAAACCGCATTTACGACTTCATCGTCGTAATTCGTAAGAAAAGGTCCTTTTCCTGCGGCAGAAAAAATATAACAAATTGAAAACCATAATGAAAAGGGTTTTCGTTTGTAGTGCCTACGAAAATATTTTGTAGGTAGAAACCGAATAGTCATTTAAATTTTTAAACGATTTTGAAAGAATATTCGCTTCTTTCGATTTTGAGTTCACACATTTCGACGAACTCAATTAATATACTCACTAGCTCGACTTCGTTTTATAACTTTACAAGAAGGTCTAAAGTGGTAAAAATTCATTATTTCAAAAAGATTGTACTCTATTATTAAGAAATTACAATATAATTAATTATAACTAATAATGCTGCAATTTATTTTCACAGGTGGAAGGAACGTAACTCAATGAACAATCAAACATATGATCAGATTCCGAATGAATTATTGGAGGGAAAGCTTTTTCTCACTTGATCAATCATACCACCCCAAAAATAAAAAATTCACGATTGGTAAAATTGTAAAAAAAAATTTAAATCACTCGTACAGTGTTACCTATTCATCATTTCCAATATCACATTTAATTCCAAAAAAATGCGTTATTGTTGAGCGATTATTTTCATACAGTTTATTTAAATTTATTAAAATAGAAAAAGGATCCGAGTGAATACGCCTCGTATCTGATTTTAATAATTAATAACTAAGCGGACACAGACATCGTCAAATTCAGTTGTCGCTGTATCTGATTCGACAGTTCAACACTTTGATTTTAATACATAAACAGAGAATGAGAAGTTGAAAACAAACACAAAATGAATTAAATTTATTTAGGTACATACTTTTAAAAAGATACAAAATTTTACAAAAGTAAAATTAAAATCTCCCACTCCTGGGTCTACCGGTGTATTTTGTATTTTCTCGGACATTTCTACCTTGTCGTTTTCGACGTTCTTTCTTCTCTAAAATCCAATCTTTACTTTTCTTGATTGATTTTCCTTTCAAATTTTTAAATTTTTCTCTATAAAAAAGAAAGCAAAGCATGTAGGCAGCTATTTTGATAAACTTGACTTAATTCATTGTTAATAACATCAAAAAACAATACCTCTTATCTGTATATTTAACGTGTTTTGAATCTTCACTATCATCGGTTAAAGGTTTGGGCAATGGCATGTTACCTCCAGTCATTAAAACGAGAAAATACTTTTTAGCTTTTGTACTGTTTGGGTAATCAACCACCAATCCTCCGTAAAAGCCAGCTTTCATAGCTTGAGAAGTGATCAATTCAATCTGCTCCGAATTTTCAGGATAAAATTGAAACACTGCTCGAGCAGCTCGAGTCTAAATGATGAAGAAAAAACAAACGAAATATTACATACTATACATACATAAAAATGTGGTCTACGGATGAGCACAATAAATAACTAACCAAACAAGCAAATAATGTCGAAAAAAAAGTATACAGTCGTTTAGTTGGATTGTGGTATGATTTATCTGCATTGCACAACCATTGAAGTGTACTAACGCTAATCGCTCCATCAAACATACCAGCGCGGAAAGGTAAACCATCCCCTAGATCAGAGAGCAATAAATCTCCCTCTACTTCTCTTTCTTTGGCTATACCTGTGAAAAATTGTGATAATTTTGATCATTTCACGTACAAGTATGCATATATTAACAACTGGATTCAAAATTTACCCAGCATAGAACGTGAAATGTCAAGTCCGACCCAACCATGGCCTTGTTCTTCTAAAACACCGCCACTTAAACCTGATCCGCAACCGAGATCTAAAATTAAGCATGGTCTGTCATCAGGCAAAACGAGTAGTTCTATGGCACGTTCACTCATCTGAACTTGAATGTCGATCATTCGGGAACTACATAGAACACGAAAAGAATAATCTCAATAAATTTATAAGCAAGACATGAAAAACTAAACGCAAAATGAAACGTACTTCTGAGTGTACTTCCTCGCTTCCGTTTCATCGTAAAACTAGAAGTAAAATTATTAAAAACAATGAAAAACAGATGACAATTTTGAAGAAAATACTAATTAAAGAATAGTTAGAAACTGTATTTACCACTTCAGGTGGAGCTTTATGCTCGGGTCTTCTGAAAGACATGACGAATACTTTTAAAAATTAGAAGATATGTCACAAATATATTTTAAGAGCAATACCGATTAATAATTCTTTGCAGACTCGATGTGTAACGGAGAAGCGAGAAAAGCACTGGTATACCAAATAATCAGAGAACGTGTTTACAGTGAAATTATGGGTATCGTCGTTCTTTGAATAAGCTTTGCGTTTCTCGTTCAATCACAGTGATGTTGCATAGAAAACGTAATTTACTTTTCAATAATATTTTTAGGTAATTTATTTTTTTGAAGATTTTTCGTAACATCGCATCCTAGGGGTAGAGAATAGAGATGCAACGGCCTATTGTAAATACACATTATAAGTGACCAGTTTTATTACAGTAGGTAAGGGTGGATTTTTTGTTCGCAACCGCAGATCATCATTATTTGTACTCGTATTTCCTAACTCACTGGGTTAAAGTTTCCCTGTGTTTGAAATAAACATGCCTTTGATCTTTTTTTTGAATGAATGAAAG
>FIZU01047979.1:0-12346 GCA_900064475.1 Pseudococcus longispinus
CATGATCCGTGATCCGTGATTCGAATCAAATTTCGAGGATCCGCTGCAACCCTGGTCCACTCCTTATGATACAATGATCTGTGATCTGTGATCTGCAGAAAATCGATGATCTGTGATCCGGATCCGTATTTTGCGGATCCAAAAAAAAAAAAAAATACAATTTGAATGTAAAATTCAATTGCTCAAAGTCCAAAAATAAATATTCAGCTTCATTTTCATTCATTCCTTGATCATTCCTCACTTTTTGCCGAGATGAAAATAATTGAAGCCATCAGCATCAGCCATCAGACGTGATATTCACATTTTACAGTAATTTTCTTATGAAAAAAAACAAGAAAATTTTAAAGAATCCGTGATCCGAAAAAAAGGATCCGAATCACAGATCCTGGTCTTGGATCCGTGATCTGTGGAAAATTGATGATCCGTAATCCATGATCCACTGGAAAATATGGTGTGATTCGTGACCCGTAATCCGGATCCTTTTTTGCCTGTATCCGCGGGAATCCTGCTTTTGAAGAGCTTTTTGAAAACAAAATAAAAATCAGTGTTGCCACTTTTCAAAATATCAAAAATTAGCTAGAACTGGATTCATCGTTGCTCTTAAATTAATTCTCTGTACGTATACTTACTCGTAACTCTGCGTCACTTTGCATCGTTCAACACCACTCTTCCCTCATCCCAAACCACTGTCACTCGACGTATGCTCTCTTTCAGAACCACTCTGCATAATCTACACCTTCTCAAATAGACCATTCGCTATATTTTTATGGTACCTAGATAATTATTATTCTGTAAAAAATAATAAACGAACATTTTACAGTGAAATAAAAATCATAGATACTGGTTCGTACATACCATCGGGAATTATTCGCTGGCTAGAATTACTTATTCGAAACCAAACCAAACGTTTGCCATTTCGCTGTGCAGAGAGCATATCGGAACGGTTTTTCTTCTCTTTTTAGCGCATCATCACGCGCTTTATTCCATATCTATAAAAATTAACATTTGAACTTATCGATAGAAAAAATCTTTTATAACAATTCGTGTATAGTAAAATTATTGTTAAGTTATTCGAAAAGCGAAAAATCGTGCAAGAATCTTGGTCATATTAATAATCGGTTGATTTCGCGTTGTTTGAATGTATATACGCCAATGTACCTACAACTGATCGCGTATAAGTTACTTTTGGTGAAACGAGAGTGGGCTGAACTAAAACGTGGAAACCGGTTGGCGCGGTGAAAAAACTCGCGACCGATGATACTCTTTAAAGCAAAAATAAATAATAGCTTTCGTTTAATTATTTTCATTTAATATTTCATTTACCGGTATATATTCTGTACTATACAATAATAGAAACGATCTGTCGAATGTGAACGACGTTGTATCCTGTTGGCGCATTCTTGCATCGAATTTTTTGATACCTGCCGACATGGACGTAAGACTCGACGTGCGAGATGATCGCGTAAAATTGACAGCTTTTATCCTCTTCTTCTCCTCTCACCTTCATTTCAACCTCTATGCTCTTTTTTTTTTGCTGTATAGAGACGTACCGTACTTCTTATGAAAAAAATATTATTTTTCGTGAACTGGGAATACTACGAGATGATGAAATATTACCGTCCATTTATCAAAATTAGTCTGTTTATTTTAAACGCTCGCTCGTCGTGTGCGTTGAATTTTTACGCCACTTTTATACTACACAGAGTCGAGTTATTTGTATTTTCGACGATTTTTTCATCTCGGAAAGCCGACAACGTGGGTTTTTTCAACGTATTTCATAATACGAGGTTTCTGTTCGCACGTTAATTTTCACAGGTATTTATATTCGTAATTTCGTACATGAAAAATAACACCTCGTTCAAATGTAAATTTTTCCTACAATTTGGACTCGGGTTCCTTGAAAAATTGACAAAGACAAGTTGAGAGATTTCGAGTTTGAAATTATATGAATCATCGGTGCTCTTAAGTGGTACTCGTACATACTTTCAGATCACTGAGGTAAAAAGAAAAAAAAAAGAGGTTATTCTATTCGATTGTTTACACGATTGTGAATCGGTATCGACCTTCGTGTAGCTGTCCACGTTTCACCTACGCTATTAAACCGACTGAATTTTGTATTATTTTGTGTCGAGAAAGGTGACGATTTATGGACGAATTAGAGACAATTAGATAGGTGCTGCGTAACCTCCGAATCAGCCTGGTCGAATCGGTGGGGACATTTCAAGGTAAAAATTGCGTTTTTTTAAAAAATCATTTTCCCTCGGGAGGAAATTTCCAAACCCAATGTCGCCAGATCGTTTGGTTAATTACTTGTACTCTATCTTCATAATTTTCACATAAGTAGGTTCTACAAAAAGAGTGAATACGATAAGAAAGTACCTTGTACGAATATACCGAATAGATAGCTTTTCTTTTTTTAATTTTTCCAACAAATTAAAAAGTAATTAAGCTCGGTTTAGGTAACGATGCTGCGTATGACGAATAATGATGGTTAGGGAGGGAGGGGAAGCGTATATGAAATTTCTAAAGTTTTTTAAATACCATCGCAGCCACAGGTACAGATTTATACTCTATTCAGCAGCATCTAACATAAAGATGGAATTAAGTTTAGTTCATATTTCGGGTCATTAACTCGCTTTAAATGGTAATCAAAACAGAAGGCAATGGAAAATGACTTTTTACGGCATTATTAAAAGGAATGAAAAAATATACATCTAGGAAGGCAGTTCCAGCTTTAGAATTAGACGGCGATTGGCCCGAGGTATATTTTCAACTACTAATACAACGTATATATACCCATTTTTTAATTCATCTAGTGATAATTATAACGTTTCTTGTGTAAAGTATAAAAGGATTCTTTGTTCCGTATAGTATATTACCTTTTCCATCGTATTTGCCTCCGTAAACATTTCATAGATATAGAGGAGAATGTGTTTTATTTTTTAAAAAGAATATACTGCAGCAAACGAAGAAGAAGGCGAATTCGTAGAAGTGCGCAGCCATGATAAATCATTTTTCATCGTATTCTAATGTCAGATTATATTTCAGATAGAGAAATTCGTTAGCATATTTCTTTTTATACAGCTTTTTTTTTCTAATAGTAATATAGTTACGCAAGAACTAGCAACGATCTTTCTATCTCTCTCGTTTGTTCATGAAGTTTTAAAATGAACGAAAATTATAACAACTTTTGATACAGTACACGTAGGCCACTACACGCGAGTAAAGCAAATCATTTGAAATGAATACGATTGTAATCATTATCGCACGATTGTTGACATTGTATTTAATTCGAACTGCTTAATTCAAATCTGCTTTTGCCATAAGCCTAGCGGTAGCGCAAGGATGCCAAATAAATGTTTACTTTGATATGAGCGACGGAGGCGGGGTGGAGGTTCGGTCATTGGTTGTACGGATTCTGGTAGGTGCGAGATGGAGTAACCAATGTTGAGAGTCATGAGAATAGGATGTATGGGTCAGGTGGTTGATTATTGTACAAAGATCTCGGTGTATGAGAGAGTTACGTGTAGGTACGAATGGGTTTCGAGTTCTTTGGGAGGTTGAAGAGGAGGAGAGTTGATTAATCTGAAGATGGAGTTTTTTTTATGTGTTTGAAGTACACTCTTCTATATTAAAATGTACAAAATTACAAAAAAAGCATCGCAAAAGATATGCAAATTTTGAAAATACCATTAAAATAATTTCAAATGTTGCAAAAATTATACTCGAATATTCTAAAAATAGTCAAGATTACGTCAAAATGGTGAAAAAAAAGTGAAGTTCAATTTGGTTTAATATACAGTAGCAATCAAAACCTAGAAAAATTGTTGAAACTGTATTTATTGAAAATTGTTCAAAATGTGGTTTAAGAAAATGTCTCGATGGCGTAAAAAATTTTAAATTTCTCATTAATGTTCAATCTTTCTTACACACTGACGTTCAAAGTCACCCTAAATTCCAACCTAAACGTGTTACCGAAATGACCATCTGGACTCAGAAATCTAGCTTAAGAGAATATCTGAAATTTTCTAAAAAGTCATCCAGAGTAACAAAATTTCGTGACATAAAAAGAAACTAAATTTAGCTAAACTTATACTAAAAATGTTGTAAAAAGAAGTTCAAATTTCAAAAGAACCTGTTGAAAATTTTCATAAAAATTATGAGAAATACTGTAGGCCTAAAATGGTCAAAAAATCATAAGAATTCTTTAAAATTTTGTACAAATTATAGCAATTTTCATAAAAATTGGTAAAAATATAGTAGAACTGGTCAAAAAATCACGAATTAATGACAAAAAATGATGAAATTGATCAGATTTATGTAAAAATTATTATGATAAATATGTACAAAAATCTTGAAAATCAACGAAAAAATTGTTAAAATTGTATAGTTTAGGCCTACAACAAAAATTGATAAAAATATTGTAAAAACTGTCAAAAATTATAGAAAATCGTCGAAAATGGCTTTAAAATTGTTAAGGTTTTTATAAAAATCATTTAAATTATTATAAAAATAATCAAAAGATCACGCAACCCATCGAAAATTTAAAAAAAATTCCTTGACTACGATAAAAATCAGTAGGGACGTCGTTAAAAAGTCAAAAAAAAATCATGAAATGCACCGAAAATCCCATAAAAATTGTGAAAATATTCCTTAAAAAATCGTTGAAAAATGCTAAAAACACGGCTCAATTACTAGACATGAAAAATGTTGAACTCAATAATCACAAATTTTTACAAAAATACGCAAAAAAAATTGGAACAAATATCTAAAATTTTCGTCTTCGCTTCACTCGGGCTCAATCCAAAATTTCTAAATGTTGACTATTGATTTCACGATATAAAAGTTGGTAAAATTGTCAAAAAAAGTTGGAAAATTCGGATTCTTAGACCACTCCCTCCCCCTCATGCCTAAACCTATCACTGCTATTTTGGAAAATATTGTAAAAATTTTACCAGTTTTTAAGAGATTTTCAAAGATTTGACGATTTTTGGATATTTTTTGCCTGTCTTTTTTTCTGAGTTTTCGTAAAAATTATGTCATTATAAAGATCATTTTCACATTTTTTCCATCATTTTCTTCATATTTAAGCGACCTTTGTGAAATTTTTCAACGGTTTCAACGAGGTTTTCGACAATTTTAATGACAATTTCGATGATTTTTAAAAACTTTTTGACCATTAACACGATTTTTGAATCGTTTTTACTGCATTTTTAATGATTTTTTATGAATTTTTAAATCATTTCAACGACGTTTTCAGCAATTTTCACAATTTTTTTACATATTCTATTACATGTAGTTTAAATGATTGTGAAAATTATAAAAAATTTTGTAATGTTTGAGCCTCTTTCACAATTTGAAATTTTTCAAGTTCAAAAAGTCATCTGACCAAAAAAATTCTCTGAAATTTTCGAAATACAAAAAATCATCCGGATTAAAAATTCCCTCACGAAATTCTCCAATGATGACTCTTATACATTTTGTCAGACTTTTTTGAACCTGACATTCAGATTAATTTTCAGATTTCCACTGACTTTTTGAACTTGGAAAATTTCAGAGATGATGCTGATTTTTAGGCATTTTGTCAGATAAAAAAAATTTAGACTTTTCGAACTTGAAAAATTTTAGAAATCAGGGTAACTTTTCGACATTTTGTAAGGTAGACTTCTTGAAATTGGAAAATTTCAGAGATCACGATTCCTTTCAGACATTTTGTCAGACTTTTTTGGACTTGGAAAATTTCAACTTTATGAACTTGAAAAATTTCGAGAAAGTTCAAATTAGACATTTTGTCTGACAGCTTTTTACCATAAGGCTAACTTTTAGACATTTTGTCAGACTTTCTTGAATTTGGGGAAATTTTCAGATTTCCACTGACTTTTTGTACTTGAATTTGCATTTCAAAAATTTTTCAAAAAAAATCCATTACGAAATTCGTTTACGAAAATCCGTTACAATGACTTTTAGATATTTTGTCAGACTTTTTTGAACTTGGAAAAATTTTTCAAAATTCAAATGACTTTTTGGACTTGAAAAATTTCAAGAAAATTTTAAATATCACGACTTTATGGACTTGAAAAATTTAATGAACAAAAGCATATCTTACGTTTTATAGTTCCATGGGCAGTATGGAAATTCCGAGGACTTTTTGTTAGACTTTCGAAAACTTATGAAGTTTAAAAAGACGTATCCATGTATCAATTCAATATGCCCGCTTGAAGAGTGGATTTTTTTTTTTTTGGAGCGAATGGGGGTTTTAAGGTTGGAACGCTAAAAGACACTCGTAGGGCATTCACCAAATCTGCATGCCAAAGACGACCTTCTGAGTCATTTTAAATGGGTAGGGCATCATTCAAAGATTTTTAAAGTCAAAAAATGACGAAATAACAATTTTATCCTCTTCGTGATTACTCTAGGAGGCTAATTTTGGGTAGGATGGGCATCTTTCGATTATCTACGGATCAATTTTATTTCCAACGTTTTTATGCCTCCAAAAAATACACACGATGTATAACCAGTCGCGTAAAAGTCGCGAAATTTGTCTTTTATTTCTTCAAAACTGTTTTGCTACGTAGAAAAATGACGAGATCTCTCCTTTTGGATGCATTTTTTGCGGAGTTTTCGCCCTCACTTTGCTCAGGCTCAATAACTTCATTTCTAATAACGAAGTATAGAAATTTTCTTTAAAATTGTAAAGAAAACCACATTTTTTCGATAAAATTTCAGCTTCTGGATACAAAATATCGCGGAAAAAGTCGCGAATTTCAGTTTTAAAATATCGCGAAAAAAACGAAAAAAGCGCAAATTTATATTTTTGCGATTTGATAGACACCCTGAATTCACACGACAAAAAATAAATATATTAAAAAAAAAAAGTATATCGAATTTATTGTTTTTTTCATTTTCAGAAGAACAGCTCTTCTTCACTTCAAGATACAAAAAAAATTATGGAATAAAAAATGACTCATTTTCAACATTCTACAACTTTTGTTCGAAACTTTTTTTCGTACCGTCACTTTGGCAAATTTTTTCACCCGGGTGTCCCCAAAAAAATCACGTTGAAGTAAAAAATCAAAATACGACAAAAAGCTTGAAACAAAAGTTGTAGAGTATTAAAAATTCATAATTTTTTGTTCTACAATTTTTTTCCAATTCTGCGGTGGTGAGAAGCTATTCTCCTTAAATTGACCATTTTCTGTAACACAAACAAGATTGTGCCACTTCTCTACTTTCAATCGGGAAAGTAATGACGGATTCGAGCTCAGGAGGGTAGAATTATATGGGCATGATACCAAACATATATATACCTACCTCTTTATGTGCATAAATGGGGGTGTTTTCACTCCTAAAACCTCTTCTTGTTCGCCACCAAAGATCAATTTCTGATGGCCCCTTCCTCAAAATTTTCTTTTGGTTCATACTAAAAGAAAAACCCGCAGATCAGTTCGTGTTCAAAAAAAGAAGCATACCTGCGCTAACCTCTTCGAAAGAGAAAAATTCAGAAACGATTAAATTATTTAACAAAAAAGTTACATTCGTGTTGATTGTTTGTTTGGAGCATTCGTAAATTAAAGCTCGAGTATAAAGCAAAGTCGTTTTGCTTATTTAATGCGTTACAAATTACAAGTTTTAATCGCATTACGTATA
Source organism: Pseudococcus longispinus (assembly GCA_900064475.1). NCBI lineage: Eukaryota > Metazoa > Arthropoda > Insecta > Hemiptera > Pseudococcidae > Pseudococcus > Pseudococcus longispinus. The sequence continues at coordinate 7,648 of FIZU01047979.1, forward strand.
CGTAGTTTAAAGTTGAACGAGCATCGGGAAATATATAAAATTTTCGAAATGAAAACGAGTGTAGCACTTGGCTTTGTATAGTTTTCAATAAAGTACCACGCCACGCCGAGGTACAGAATGACACCCATATTACCATGGAAAAGATGGTGATTAAGATATAGTAATTTAATAAATGATTTAGACCCGAGCTAGTGCTCTCGAGTCTCGACTGACGTGAGTTAAAAAAAAGCCAACTTTTTCATTCTCGGGGCTTAAGTTGGTTTGGCGGCTCGGCGCGGTTACCATATTTTTTTATTATTATTTTCATATCTATTATGTTTTGAACGCGATGGTAAGTTTTAACGAAACCGTCGCGTTGGTTGTGTTGCCATGTTTCCAGATATTACTTTTTTTTTCAAGCGTTGCAATCATTTACATGATAATAAAGTTGAAAATTTTTGTCCCTTCGTAACAACGTTTACGACTTTTAATCTGATCTGAATACAAAATGGTTTAAATTCAAGGCAAAAACTATTCCACTCGACGATCAACGTTTCGCTCTCGAGCAGCAATATTTGTTCTACGCTGGCGAGAGAAAAAAATAACACAACGATCGTACTGACTCGCGACGACACCGATGCTTCGGTGACACAGCGAACACTTTGCCATCGTAAAGAGAGAATGAAAGCGGAAGAGAGGAGGAAAAAAACAAATTTTCTTCTATTATGTTTGCATTTGCAAAATCGCCATTTTAATCAAATTTACTCTTGTACTTGCGTTTTAATAGAATAAAAAAGACGTCGCTCGCCGGATCCGCATATTTTCTATTAATACGATCGGGTTTCCGAGAAGGGGTGGAATGTTACGAAAATTCGAGTCAAGTTATGTAGAAAAAAAATTATATTTAAAAAAAGAAACTATTTTTAAATGGTGCTTAAAATTTAATTTCGAGTATATATTTTGTATGAAATATTTAATATTCCTGACGAAAAATACGTAAACGTAGAGTACGAGAGAACAATGCAATAATGCAAGAATAAATACAGTACGACGAGACCGAGAGGAATTTTACTTTTTTTTTTCAATGGAAATGCAATAATGTAACTGCAAATTTAATTCGAGGGTAAATATTTTCATCTCGTCCGGATACGATATTTTTATAGGTATTGAGTATACGTGGTTATCGTGTTGGGTTATTTTTGTATTCGGTTTGGCGTTTTTTTTTCTTCTCTCTTTTTCTATTTTCTAGGTCGTTTTCGATGAACTCGTATATATGGATGTGATGTGTATATGCGTGCGACTATACGACTCGTATATGTATACAACGGGGAGGTTTTTTTATTTGATTATTTGATTATTTTTTGTTTATTTTTCATTATTCTCGATATTGTGTGTGATGGTGAGACATTGTAACGGTACGCGGAATTTTTATTGAGTTGTGTTCTCGTCTTTATAATATAGGCACGAAACAATAGGAATAATACGAGAGGTGCAATCGAAATGAAATATTGAATTTGATGAGTTCGACGTTTAGCGAAAACATTTCCCGTATGGGAATGGGGTCGTCGGTCCGGTGCAGCGTTTTCGAATTGTATGTGAAGTTGGGACAATGCCATGTTTTCTTCACCAATTCAGCAAGAGAAAGAGGATGACGATTTGTGCTGAGTGCTGTGCCGGCTATAGATTGATAAAAGGAATTGGCAATTGAACTGTGAACTCGATCTAGCTAAAAAAGTAATATGTGAGAATGGAAAATTTTTCCAATATTGAAAGCTTAAATTATATCGTTTAAAATACGAGTACATACAAGGTGGGCACATTTTGTTGGATATCTTCAATTTTTTTGAAACATATGTATACTCGTACCTATTGATTATTCCATCATACATAATTTGAAATTGGTATTTCCTAAATAGTTCAAATCGATCTGAAACCTATTGAAAGCAATACCGTGCTGGAGACTTTTTGGGACCACGGTGACCAAATCCTGCGGGTACTCTTTCAATAAAAATGATTTTTGCTTTTCAGTGAGCCATTTTCAGTACCTAATGTGACTGCAATATCATAGCCAGGCATTCGATGAGGAGGAGGAGGGAGGGCCGAAAAAAATGATTTTATGTAAAATTTTTAAAAATATGCATTAGTTAAAATGAATAAATTTATTGTACCCGAATGAAGTAAGAATTTTTTCAACTTTTCAATGATCCATTGTCAAAATTTGATTAGGTAGGAAATGGAAGTCAATGACATTTTTGGAAAAATTTGTCAATGTTATGCCATGCCATGTCTAAAAGTTGTTGAAATTGCATCAAAATTGATCAAAATGTTGAAAAATTGATTAGTTGTTAAATTCTTTATATAACACAGAAATAAGATGTCTTGAAATTTGTTAAATTGCTACAAAATTGTTTGAAATTTTGAAAAAGTGCGATAAAGTCAGCAAGAAAATCGAACAGATAACTCTGAAAATCATCGGTATTTCATTAAAATTGTACAAAATAGTAGGTACAGAAGACAATTCTTGGGCTTGAAAAAATCTCAGATTGTAAACGTATTTCAAACATTGCTAAATTTTTTGAAATTTTCATACTTAATCATTTAAAATAAGATTAAGTCGGTCAAAAATCATAAAAATCTATGCAAATTTTCTAAAATTATCAAAAAACCATAAAAATTGTTTAAAAAAAAGTGATAAAGGTATTAAATTTGAAATTGTCATAAAAATTGGTGAAAATGTTTTATAGCATGGCCACAAAATTATGAAAACTGTCGAAAATCTCGTAAAACTTGTTAAAATTTTCACTAAAATAATTTAAAATATGAAAAAAAAAATCATAAAATCATGAAAATTATCAAAACTGTTGTTAAATTTATCAAAATGTTACAAAATACTTCCAATACATCATGAAAATGGAAAATTTCATTAAAATCGTTGAAATTGTAATTAAAATAAGTAGAAAAATCGTAGAATTGACCAAAAAATCATGAAAATTGTCGAAAAGGCCGTAAACATTGTTCAATTTTTCACGAAAATCATTTGAAATGTGAAAAAAGTCATGAAAAAAATCATGAAAATCATCAAAAATGTTGTTAAAATTGCCAAAATGTTAAAAAAAATTTTATAAATAGTTTTCAAAAATGATGCAAATTGTGGAAAATTTTATTAAAATTGTTGAAATTGTAATTTAAAAAATTGAAATATCGAAGAAAGGGCCTGAAAGTCATGAAAACTGTCGAAAATTTCGTAAAAATTGTTCAACTTCTCATGAAAATCATTTAAAATATGAAAAAAATCATGAAAATCATAAATGTTGTTAAAATTGTCAAAATCTTGGCAAAAATGTTATAAAAAGGTGTCAAAAATCATGCAAATTGTGGAAAATTTCATAAAACTTGTTGAAATCGTCATAAAAAGAATTAGAAATATTGTAGAATTGGCTAAAAAATCATGAAAATTGTCGAAAATGCCGTAAAAATTGTTCTATTTTTCACGAAAATCACTTGAAATATGAAAAAAATTATGAAAATCGTTAAAAAGTTGTTACAATTGTCAAAATTGTATCAAAAAAGTAGTGAAAATATTGTAAAAATAATCAAAAAACCATAAAAATTGTCGAAAATCTCGTGAAAATTGCTAGAATTTTCACAACATTTTTCAACATTTTTATGATTTTCTTACCCGTGCTCCTATAGATTTTTATGAAAATTTGTGAATTTTACGGCTTTTTAATGGCATTTCAAGCACTTCTAAAATGTTTTTCAACGATTTGAAGGAATATTTTCACGGTTTTTACGAGATTTATAATACTTTTTATGGTTTTTTTGACCTTTTCAACAAAGTTTTTACCGAGTTTTATGACAATTTGAGACTTTTTAACAGGATTTTAGACGGTTTTTGTGATGTTTTGATCGTTTTTACGAAGTTGTAGGAATATTTTTATCGTTTTCACGAGATTTCCGATGTTTTTCCAACATTTTTTGACGATTTCAACGAAGTTTTTACTTATTTTAACGAAATTGGAGACAATTTTTATGGGGTTTTCAGTTTTTGCTATATTTTTCACAATCTTATTAAAAATTTCTGCAGTCTAAACATAATTTTGGTCTGTTTTAATGATTCTTCGACAGTTTTTATGATACTTTCACGAATTTTTCTGAAAATTCAGACCATTTCAATTTTCAACAACATCTTTTACAATTTTCATGATTTTTTACCCATTTTCGTCATGATTTTAATGATTTTTATGCAAATCAAAACAATTTCGACAGTTTTTATTGTTAATTTGTGATTTTTTGACCAATTCTATTATACTTTTACCAATTTTCAAAACGATGCAATTCCAATAATTTTTACAAAATTTTCAACAATTTTCTCATTTTTTTGGCATTTTGAAATTTTTAAAAATTCCCCAAAAAATTTAGGAGGGGGGGGGACATGGCTGAATTTTTTTCCAAAATTTTGTTATACCCTTAGGTATAACATATATTTTTTCAATGTCCCAAAACTATGGCAACATTGTTAAAAAAAATCAAAACTGAAATAGAACGCTCTTGGATGGCATTTTTTATATTTGAAGGGGAAAAAATTTTGAATTTTTTTTTTGGGACCCAACCCCATAGTTTGGTGTAATTCCATGAGAAAATTATCCAAAAAGAAGTTTTAGCCCGATCGATGCATATTAACCCGTCCCTCAACGACCACTTTGAAAATTGAACACAA
>FIZU01047981.1:0-23017 GCA_900064475.1 Pseudococcus longispinus
GAAATTTCATGAATCGTATAGATCCTTGAAATATTCACTTTTTCTTCACCGTAGACAAATATGTAATTTCATAAAATTCAAAGCTGTAGTCATCACTTTCGCAAATTTTTCAACTCAGAATGAAGTTTTTCCATTTGTTGAAGGAAGTTTTCTTACTAAACCAGAAATTTTTCAAACGACCCCCCCCCCTCCGAACTTCTTGTTTCTGCTCTGCTCTTCAATCCTAAAACATATCTATGTTGAAAGGTAAAAATTGGTACCATAAATAATTACACGATGCACAAATATGTCAAAATTTACTCGATTCAACTTCTTTCCGAAAATCACGAACTCCTTTCTATAACTGAAAATCATGTTTAAAAGTTTTCAAAGAATGTAAACTTTTTTTGAAAATATCGTAAATTCCAATTTTGACAAGATTCAGTTTTTTCTCTCTTCTTCTGCTATCTCTTTCCACACTCACTTCGTATCCCTTCAATTTTCTTCAAAGCAAAATTTTATGGAGCCTAAAATTTTAAGTAAACGAATTTCAACGCCAAATTACAAAAATTTAAATAAAATACCTGCAATGAAGTTTTAGATCGCGATAGATGTTTTAATTTTGTTCAAGTATCTACCCCCTCCCACCGCGCTCATTTTGATATACGTATAGTAGTCTTAAAATATGAAGTTTCTAATTTGAAAATCTTTCTCAAAAGAGAATTTCAACGATTTTTTTTCAAAGATTTGCTGGTGGCTTTCAAAATACAAGATATATTGGTATTCTGGATATAGGTAGGTACGTAAGTTGAATTTGTTTAAATTTTCCTCAACACCTTGACCTTCTTTAGAAATTTTTAATAAATTCAAATTAAACAAATTTCAAATTCCTTTCAACAAAAGAATACTCTATTTTATAAAACGTACCTCAATCTTGCTCTTGCCCTTAATTTCAAAACACCTCGTAAAGTCTCTCAATCCATTAACTGAATATTTCATCCATCTCATCATCTTCACCAATTACTCTATAATTTGAAAATATAAAAATCAATTCCTTTCCTTTCATTCTCCTTTCAACCACCACTTCGGACCAATATCCTATTATTTTCGCAACCTATGTATATAACCTGGGATGGTCCCACGCGAAGGTGTTTTTTTGCCCATTCGAACTAGTTCAGCATGAAAAGAATCGGCACGTTAGCCAGATGCTTATCCCAAAGACGATAGGAAAAAAAAAACGTTATGTACGAAGAAATATTTTACGCGATCAACTTGATGAAAATGATGAAAAAGGGTCAAATTTCTTTTTATTAAAGCTTAGCAAGGTGTGACTAGACCTTTTCATTAAATTTACACTAACGCGATCTCGGTTCGTTGTCTCGTCCACGAACAGACCGAATTAGGATTTAGACTCCCTGCGTTCAGTGCCATAGTACACGATGCCGGTATCATGGTCTATCTTTTTATTCCAACAAAATAATAGACGAGAAAAAAATCTTATTTTATAACGCAGCCTCTTTTTTTTTATATAGTCGTATACCATACGATGAGGCACACATAAAGAGCGAAATCTTAGCCATTGTCCATTTTTAATAGAACGTAAACAATGCATTTTTATTCCTTTATTCGAACTACCTCATGGTATAAGAGCAGACACACATCATAAATGCTATGCTTTCTGATAATACATAGTCCGTCAACCTAGATAATCTCCGACTGATGCATTTTCATTTTCGCATCCCAACAACAGTATAAAAATGTCAAAGTCGCAGTCGCTCTATTAAATCGTCTTCGCTTGCCTCTTGTTATACATCGTGTATAAGAATTAACTTCCAGTAACAAAAAGTCCCGAGACTCCCTCGGAAAATAAAAAATTATCACATTAGAGTATAAAATTCACCTGACATGTGATCGCGTAACATTTTGAAGGAAAAAAAAAAGATGATGTATTTGAAATACACGACGACGATTTGGAAATGCAATTAAAACGTCGCTGGCATCGTATACTTGTAAAAGATATACCAACACGATGCCATATCAAAACTACAAACGAAAAGAAGGAAAAGGTTTTCGAATCAAACGACCGAAGAAGGAACCATGCAAGAGAAGGGAAAAAACGAGAAAAAAGGTTACCTACGATATGAATCGATCTAACAAGGGAAAGTTAACTTGTTTTTATTTTTTTTACATGCATATAACCAATTCAGCGAATGGTACAGGTGGTACGACGAACGTAGTGACCTTTTTTTATACAAACGCCGAAGGGTTTACAGGGAGCGGCTGGACAGGGGCTACCACAATCGAACAGACTCGCGTGTTTCGGCCAAATTACCTCGTCCTGTCCATAAAACTAAATGGTTTTTGTACCACCCGGTACCATTTCACCTACGCGGTACTTTTTATTACCCGCGATTATGACGTGGTTACTAATCAAAGGCAAAAATTTTGTACCGGGCGAATGGGACGCCACAAGGCTATTACCATATTTACCGCAAATGAAACAAATACCGAATATTTTATTGATTCGCAAGCCTGCATAAATGCTAACTTTTTTCGTCGAATCGAATCGTTCGTAGGAAGAAAATTTCCTTGATACGGTATTTGGTCAATTTCAAAGTATCTTATACAGATAGAAAGACTCCGTATTTCGATATTTCATCCAACCACGTACACTTTCATCCGCACCAACATATCTATAAAACTTACCAATTTCCTCATTTTTATTTATATTTATTGTATTCGTTTTTCGTATATGCGCATATAAGTAATCAATTTGTAAATTTTTAATCACCGACGTCGCCGTCGCCAGTCCACACAACGGTTCCTGTCACTTTATGAAAAATGTAATCCATTAGCCTGGATATTCGGACTATCTAACGGCGGTTAATAAACTTTTATTTATGGTGACACGATTTCATTTATTCTTTTCGTCGTCGTGCATTCGAAAGCGTACTTAATAGTATTTTTTTCAACGCTTTTTCCATCAAAACGGGGGCCGAGGGGAAACAAATGTTCGGTAGAAATAATCGCGAACATGCACGATTTCGTAAACGTTATCGAATGTTGATATTTTACACGAGACGAGGAGGCGATTTCAACCTACGAGTAAATCATAGTTTTTCGACGTTGCTGTGGGGATGACGATTGTATTTTTACCCGAAATATGTAATTTTTTATAGGCTTATGATGCCATTTTGTTCTTTTTCGTTTTGAAGTTTTCGTATATCTCGTTGTTAGTAAATTAGATATTTAGCATAAAATTTGATTCCTTAAAATAATGATGAAATTTCAGCTTTTGAATGACTTTTTGGGTAAAAATTTTCGCACTCAATCTGTTTTTTTCTCGAAGACCCTCCCTCCTCATCCCTTTATCCCTTGAATAACTGTCTGATTATGTCAGTGCTTAAAATAACAACAATGAATTTTTTTCAAGAATAAAAAAATAGGGCGAGTAAACGTGTAATTATTATAGGGTAATCAAAAATATTTTTTCACATATCATGTTTGTCAACTCCTTGGCTAAAAAAGTGCATTTCTCCGCGAATCACGTCATCTTGATGAAAATGGTGAATTTTAATAACACATTTCCACATATTCCTACAAAAAAACACGATATTTAAGCTTTTGAAGTCCCTTTTCAACAAAAATTGTCGTCTTATACCTGCATTTCTTCATTCTGATCAAATAATGAATATTTTTTTCAATTGAAAATGAAATCATTTTTTTTCTTTTGCCAAGACACCTCCTCCTAAATTTTTACCCTATTTTTGTTCAAACAGAAATTTTTTCAATGGACTCTGAAAAAACATATATTTTTCAAAGAGAAAAACACTTTTAGGTTGCCCTATAATTACTATTCATTCCATGGCTTGAATTTTTTCAAAGAAATTATGAAAAAATTTGGATCAATCTTTGTACAAATTTCGTTTCAGTTGAAAATGAATAAATTCACAAATTTCTAAAACGAACTTTTCAAAAAAATTGCCATTTTTACAATAGGGTGAAGGGATTGTGTGCTTTGCTAATACATTGCCAAAAAATATTGCTAAATTGAATTTTGAATCGTTGACACTATCATAAGTGTGAAAATTATGATTTAAAAAAATTGCATCTTGTTTTGGAAAAATTGTAGAAAATTAAAAATCCAGAATGATCAGTGAGTTTTTAGTTTTCAGCTCGGCCACCCTCCCCTTCCTTTTTGCCATACTTTTGATGATGACGTCAGAAATTTAAAAAGAAATAGTAAGTATAAAATAAGTAGACAAAGGCAATTTTCATCTATCAAAAATGTGAATTCAAGATAATTTTGGATATTAGCTTTCAAGGCGGGGGAGGGGGGAGGCAATTGGTGGTTTTGAGTACGAAGAGGAGCGTCCCAAGGGTAAAAAAACATTTCAATGAAAAATGAAGTAATAAAATAATAATGCATCAAGGTTGCGAATAAGAAAACTTACGAAAGTTTTGACCACTTTCCCCTTTAAAAATCTGGAAAAGTTTGAATTTTGAATGGGATAAATTGTATATGGAGTCGAAACAATCTACTTGAAATTTGTATTTTTAGCCTCCCTCCCCCTCCATCCATTATTAAAACAATTTCAGTTTGTTCATGGATGTAGGTGAAAATCAATCAAAAATGTGTAGGCTGATTATGAATAACTTATACCCCCCTCTCCCTCCTATTCAATAGAGAAAATCCTAAAACCGAGCCTGTTACCTTTGCAAGTAAATATTTAAAAATTGTGTTTTTTTCGTAAATATTCGAATTTTGGATTTTTTTGGTTATTTCTCCAATTTTTTAAATTTTACGAAGATTTAAATTTTTTATTAATTAGGATCATTTCGATTATAGAGTATTGAAAATTTAATCATAACTTAATTTTGACCTCTTTAATCCTTTAATCTCATTTTTCAGACAACGATTCAATATTTTTTGCTGTTTTTGAAACCAAAATCCGATTTAAAAAATATCATTCTCATTTTTTTGTTAATTTGTATAAAAGTATATCATTTCTTTGAAATTCATTCAAAAACAATATTTTTCAACTTTATTAAAAAGTAAATTTTTGAATTTTGTGCAATTTTTTTTCATTTTTTTTCTAAAGAAATTTTTTAAATTTTCTTAAAAAGTAGAGAAATGAATTTAAAAAATTTTATCATCAAGTTTTTGTAGGATTTTCTTTCAATTTTTTTTTGAGATTTTGTTTGATTCATTTTGAATTTGTTAAACAAAATTTTCGAACTTCGTACCAATTCAAAACATAATTTTTTGAATGTTTTTCAAAAAAATTCTATGGATTTTATTCAAAAAAGATTTTATGAATTTTATTAAAGTGTAATTTCTTTGAATTTCGTTTATTTTTTCAATTTTTTTTCTGAAAGTAATATTTTAAAAATTTGTTGAATATTTGTAGCTAATTTTTCAAAAATTTGTCCAAAAAAAAATTTATAAAATTTTTGGTTTTCCGATTTTTTTGGAAAAAATGATGTTTTTTAACTTCGGAGTACGGCATTGAAAAAAATTGTTCATATTTCAAGATTTAAAAAAAAAAATAGTAATAAGGCGTCATTTTTTTAAGTTTTTCAGATTTCAGAAATGATACTGAGAAATCTACGACAAATCGAAGAGAACAAATCCAAATAGGTATTCCAAGAAAAGTAGGAATTAGGAAATTACAATTTTTCAAAATTTCGCCCTTGATATGATTTGCTCTATACATGTTAAATGGCATTCACTCATACCTATAGAAACTTTTTCCTTGTTTTTCAAAAATATTTGTCATAAACGAGGTAGACAAAATTCAAAATTGTTCAACCAAAAATCATGTATATCCCTTCTCCACCCTCAATAAGATAACCGACTGCATTTTGAAACATTACAATTTTGAACTTCAAAAAAATTAGAGTAGGTACCTACTTAAATCTTTTAAAAAAATCACTTTTTATAATCACATCAAAAAACATCCATGTACTATTCTTACGGGAAAATAATTCCCCTCCTCCACAGTTTCAGTATTGGTAAGTGCCAACAAGCCTCCATATTTAATTATTAAAAAAGTTAATCAATTGACTAATTGATAAATTTTCAATTCATGTTTGCTCCTTCAATTTCAAAATTGAGCAACTTATCGTAATAACATTTCTTTTAAATCGTCTACTTGAACAGAACGCAGTATGCCCATTATTTGAATGATCCAAACATGGTAATTTTTGCACAAATATTGTCAGTATAGTAAAGTACCTGCTACCTAGTACCTACGTATGCATTATTAGTGCCTCGTTAAAAAAAATGTTCATCACAAACACCAGCTAGTTAATCGATTCAGTAAAACGATTGGTTAAAAAATCATAAATAATTTTCACGAAGCTTTCAATATGACTGAAATGAACGTTTTATGGTTAATTTTGTTTGTTTTTTTTTATTCGTCACACAAAGTTAAACGTTTGAAATTGCATATTACGTAGAACTACTCTAACATCATAACGTGCATTTGGTAAAACCAATTGAATATTTTCAACATCGACGGTCGAATCGAAATGTAACGTACCACAGTCGAACGTAAAAAAATTTACAGACAATTTTTTACAGGGCAGCGGAGAGTACGAAGAAGAAATTTTCACGATTTCACGTCCTTGAATGCAGACAAGTTCAACGTTTTATCCGGGCATTTTGCAAGAGCATAAATTTCAAAAATGACGAGTTCCAAGTAAACCTGCACACACCGCGGAATTAATTCGACCAAAAAAAAAGATTTATTACAGAGAGACCGATGTAATTAACGAGTTTATCTGATTTAAAATGACAATAAAGTTGATAAAGCCATTGGCCAAATATATACCTAACTGCGTATGTAAGTATCTACCTATTCGCTGCAGATACCTATCGAACGATTAAAAACGACGATACGACGAATTCGATAAATAGATTTTGGCGAACGCGAAAATATTTATAATGAAAAGTTATAATTCTTTTTTATTATAGAAATAATAACGAGTTTTGTAATTAATTAGCGAAACAGTGACAACGGCAACAAGTCGTTATAATAAAAGTCTTTATTGTTATGAAGTTAGCAGCGCTCTTTCTTAAATAACGTTATTACTCTCAAACTCCTAAAACAGATTTACCGCCGAGTTTCCACCGCGTAGAGTGCAGCACTTTACAGTCACTTATTTTACCGCCAATTGCCATGCTAATTTCGTTTATTTTTTCCCCCATTCTTTCCAATTTCCTCGTAAGGATTCTTTTTAATTATGCGAATTTGATCGCATAGGTCCTATTAGGTTTTTTTCTTTAGTTTTTTAATTCGTTTTCTTTTTTTGACGAGCCAAATGATGATATCAAGAGGGTAGACGTTATAATGAAATTAATCGCCGGAATTGCGAAGCTGGAAAGTTTTGTTGCATTATTGTTTAGGTTTTTTTTTTTCAAGTAACTTTTAACTTATTACATTTAATATTAATTTTTTGTTACTTAGAAAATATTTCAAAGTAAATGAACTGAATCATTTTGATTGATGATTGATTTTTTAAACGTTATTAAATGGCATCTTTTCGATTATCAGTTCAGCTTCGATAAAATAATTAAACTTGGAAAAAAAAATCGTGAACAATGAACAAGATTGATAATAAGTTTTAAATGTCCATTTTGAAAAAAATACTACCTACAGTGAATTTTTTTTCAATTTCAAAGTAATATTCAATATATTTTTTTTTAATCCAGAAAATATTATAAACAATTTTTCAATATTTTCACAAGATTTAAATCATTTATAAAATTGTATTTTATCCAAAAAAATAAATGGAATGCATCCAAAAACAAATGAAAAACTGATAAATTGCCATACGCTTTGTTTTTCAAACATGATGAAACGGTTTGATTACATTTCGAAACAGAATTGAGGGTAAAAAATAGACAAATTAAATTTAAGAAAAAAATACAAAATTAAAAATTCAACACATATTTTTACCAAATATTTTCGAAATCGTAAAATACCAAAGAAGAAAAATGAAAATCCCGATTCCAAAAACTCTTTACCCTTTTCACGATGAAAAAAGTATAAAAACCTCGACGTTAAATAAATTGCCTGTAATTCGCCTGAAAGGTGAAATTCATTTACGTTAAATAAATTGCATACGTAAAACTCCTGTAAATATAAGTTACGTCATCGAAACGTCGAATAGGTTGCCTAATAATCTGCCTGTCCTTCAGGTACCTGAGGTTGATGTTGCACGCACGTTTATTTTTATGGCAAAAGTGTAACGCTGAATCCTCAATTTTCAAAACAACAACCAAAACACGGTTGGAATTAATACTTTATTTAAAACTCGGGCAATTTTCCCAGCACAATTTTTCGGACCGAAACGCAACGAAGGAAAAAAAATTACAAAACACTAATTCACAAGGTTTGCAAAAAAAAAAAAAGTAGAAGAAGAAGAAGAAGAAGAAATTCTACGTAGATTGAAAAGAACCCCGTTTGTAAAAATTTGACAACCTTGCAAAATGTGTAAAAGTCGGATGAGAAAGTTTGCACCGAAGAAGGGTAAGTACATTAATTATGGATGAAGTTAGGCAGTAAAGAATTTCTTAACAGCTTCCATAAATTTCGTTTCAATGACTACGCCGAGTAATACAGTATCCGTATCGAAAAATCGTAGGTATTCGTAAAAAGCTCATACGAAGAAATAAAGTAAGGCGGAAAAAAAAAGGAGAAAAGAAGCGACGAATTGGTCGAGGAAAAATATATACGAAAGAGAGCGAGAGAGAGAAAGAAGACAACTCCACATTCTCTATCCGCAGAAAAGGACTATCGACAGATTTCCGAAGTACGTAGTGGGCGGCCATCTTGTTTCTTATGGGCGCGCGGGTTGTATACGAAACGAGCTAAAAGTGTATATGTGTTGTTTGGACATCGAAAGAGGGAGTTTAAAAGGGTGTTCGAACTGACGTCACATGCGCGCTCTAAACCCTCCCTCTGACCACCCTTTTCTAGTGGTCAAAAAAGCGTCCCCTTGGCAACATCTTGTGCACCTTCCCCCGTTCATCTCGCTTTTCTAACTTTAAACACGATCACACGCTTTGCCCGAGATAAGGGATTCTAAAGAAAAAGGGTCTTTTCAAATCCCCATGCGGATCTTTTCCTTACGTAGTAAAATGGATTTAAGTTTGATGGCTCAGGGAATTCTATAAGTTTTCTTCTTCGCTATCCTTTGCTTTTTTAATGTATTTCGCCTCCTTCTTCTTACTTTTCCTTCTACTCCACCGCGCCGCCACCGCGCCTTCGTCGTCTCGCATTTCTTCACGCACTCCGCCACTCTTCGCCTCTACCCGAATTTTGTTCTTCGCATAAAAACTACCCCAAAGACTATTTCTCCAACCTATACTTTGCTCTATGGACCGAAAACTCAAGAAGCTGGGGTCTATCCTCGTTATTTATGTTTTATTTTTATATGTCCCCTTTTCTCTCGTTTTCTTTTCTCCGCATTTCTCTCTGTCTACTTTCATGTACGAGTATTGCTTTTATATATACAAAAAAAAAAGAGAAAAGAAAAAAAACGGAAAATGGCTTTTCTTTTCTTTTCCAATCATGCTAAGGAAAACACAAACTCAAAAATACACCCTCGCGACTCTTTCCAATTCCAAATCCTTCGTTTATAACACACACGTGTTACCGCTAAAAACTTTTTCCAATGGTTGACGTTTTTCTTATTTTTTTCTTTTTTCTTTTATATATACATACTTTTTTTATTCCTTCAATACCGACATTTTTTTCCAATATTTCATTTTCATCTTTGAATTGAATTAATAAAACTCACCCTCGCAAAAAACCCTTCTCTTTCGATGGAAACCAAAAAAATCGCTGGCTTTATCGATTTTTTCAGCTTGTTATGTTCTTGGGTATTTTATTCCTACTTCGAGAGAGAGACGAAACTGTGTGGCGACTATATGAACGTGTCAATCTTCGCTGTTTCAAATAAAACGAAATTTTTTCTCTTTATTTTTGGCAATTTTATATCGAAAATTACATCCTGCTGATATGTGACAGACAACTTGATATTTCTCCGTGTCATGTCGGTTGCCTAGCACATGATTGAAGGATCGTGAAGGTAAGCTACTCGAAGCATGAATTCTAGGTAGGCAACTTATTCGACATTCGCGTTAATCACAATTCCAAACGCCTTTATTTCATTTCGATGACGGTTTCTCAGCCTAATATTTTTTTCGCAGTTTTTTACGAATGAATTGATTGAAAATAATATCACATCTTCGAAGTCGGCCGGTTCATAAGACTGATAAAAAAAATTCCAATTAAATCCTTTCAAATTATTAGCCAAAAATTAATTCTGTATTCTTAAAACTTCAATATGCCAATTTAATGAAATATCTTGATGAGCTTTTAAAAACGTCAGAAGCAAATTTTCCCTTGAATCGTAGACAGCGTGTAAAAAAAAAAAAAATTATAGACATTTCAGTCTCCCATCCAGTAATCAAGCAACCAACATACTGATTGAAAGGGTACTAACAGAAGCTAGCCCCTTTTTTCCAACGTTCATACCACATCAAATACACAAGTTTTTGCTCTCAGGAGTCCCAGGAGCTTGGTGATTTTACTTTCCACATATGTGATTTATTGTTATTTTTCATTCGAGGCAATAAATGGCTACATTCATCATCTGATTTATCATATTCTGTTTTCTGAGGGGTTCGACATTTGTTTTCAGGATGCATTTCAGTGACATCGCCAAGGAAAAGTCAGGGGAGGTGTCCCCTAATAAATTGTCAAATTTGGCCAAGTCACAAATTTTCTAGGGTTGACACTACTACCTACCAACTACAAATCTCAAATTATTTAGTAAGGTAAGTTGGAGGAAGTGGATCCAGTTTTTACAACTCTTAGAAAATGTTTAATTAAAGCGCTTTACCAAGAAATTCTAATGAAGAATAACCTCAAATCTTCAAACAGTGGGGGGGATGTAGTGGCGTGTCATAAAAGTACGCTGTGCCTATTCCGTTGATTTTTTAGAGTGATACATATTCCTGACGTGAGAGAGGCCAGACTCTTGAAGAAGTTTTTGGTCCAGTTCCTCAGTGAAGTGGGGTAACTGGGCCACCCATCCTCTTTTCTAAGCCGCTGCCCCGCACTTTTTATAATATTTTTGTTTTTTAAAACTTTTTCTACGACTAAATTAAACCTATAAAATGAATGTTGTTACGAGAAAAGTAAGTTTGATGCTGTTTTTGGCAGAACAACGTTGGCTGGCTCAATATAAATGTTGAATTCGCGTTCAGCAACCTCAAATTAGTCAAAAACAACAGAAAATTTGAAAATCTGTCATTTTTTATAGTGGCCCAGTTGCCCCAAAATTCAAACTTACCGGGGCAACTGGATCATATAGCCTCAAATCTTCTTCAATGGAATTTTCAACTCAGTTTCACATCAGGCATGTACTTTTATTCCCTCTGAACCACTAAATCGCAAAAAGAAGTCAAATAGGTTGCACTCAAGCGGGAAAGGGGAATTGAAAATGGCGGATACCCTACGTCGTAAATGGCAGTTTCGAGTAAAAAAATCAAAAAGTCTGGTGCCTCCTCAAGGTGAGTTGAGAACCATACAACAATTGTTATGGTAGGTTTACGATGTAAATGTCACCATGCAACCATCAAAATTTTTCAAGGTGGTTTGAGGGGTTGAGGAAAGCATGGCCTAGTTACCCCAACTTACCTTATTTTCAACTTGAACATTATTTGAACTCAGAATTTTATTCTCGTGCTTAAATACGTGCTAAGAGGAAGACTTACCTTTCCAAAAAAATCATCTGGAAACCTCAGTGATCTCCTGTATACCTCAGCCTCTTTTTTGCTGCCCTAATTTACATACTTATGAGATACTACTAATTTCTTTACTTTTTCTAGTGCAGATGTGTACTTCCTAATGATTTTACAGGATATCTGAACAAAATAATTTTTAATACTGCTTACCTTTCTCGATAATGATTGGGAAAAATCTTGACAGTTTTCCTGCGCCTCTTCACTGAGCAATGGATTACCTTCGATCAAAATAACAATAAATCAAATTATTCTTTCACATAGGTTTGAAATGAACCGATGTTACATGAAAACATTACGACTATAACATTAAACAACAAAATATTTCAAAGTTTAATTTAAAAACTTGATCATTTCTAGCTTCACACAATCCACAGCTCTCGGTTTTCTTTCTAATTCAACTTTTCTGTCCGTTTTGGTTAATTTGGTACAGTGTGACGTTAACAGATGAGCTTTCCATTTTATATTCAGCACGCGGCTTAAATTCTAGTGAATTTGGTTATGTTAAAAACACGTCGAATAGTGTATTTGAAAACAAGGTAAAGCTACTTTTTAGCGAACGTCGACGAGAGTAACCCTAGTAGAATATAAATGCGCTGTATACCATAAAAGGCTGTAGAAAAAATCTTAAAATAAACTTATGCAATATTAAAAATACTTTTCTTCAAACGTGAACAAACAATTTATCATATTTTATCGTTTTAAAAAAAAGGCCAAAAAGAAACCCTCCTTGAAAAAAAAAAGAAAAATCAAGAAACAAAAACAACAAAAGTGAAATACATTTTATAAATGTTTTTCTCGCGAGCTCATCGAGTTGGTTCGAGATTTGAGGTTTAAGTTGTTTTTGTTTACAATTTTATTTCCAAATTCGTCATAAGTAGGTAACGATTTTCACCTCAAATGTAAAATAACATTCCAAAAGAAAAAAAAGCGAAAGAAAGAAGTAATCTGCTCGAAAAAATCCGCTGGAAAAAATAATAACAATCCGGCGAACCCGAAAAAAGATGCAACCACGATGGCAGACTAATTACCCTACGACGATACCTAATTGCCCTATTTTTACCCATTTCAAGGCTGAGTGTAAATTTAGGTAATGGAAACAGTCGGGGTGAAGAAAAAGACAGGCGTGTACAACGGCGTCGTCGAGTAGAAGTCGATATAAAAACGACGAAAACAAAGTAAAAATACAAAAATATAAGTTAGGGTAGGAAATATGTAAATAAGATTCAACTTTTCCGGTAAATGACTTTCTTTCGGTACGTCTCGCCCCTCGATGCTTCGCAACATCTATATCGGCACTACTCATTATTCCTCTTATTTTTCTTTCTTCCCGTCTTTAATTATTTTAAAGACGGAGCGGAGAAAAAACCGCCGTCTGAACCAGACTCATTGATTATGTCTGCTCTTACCCCTCCGTCGTTTCTTAACGACGCGTTTATTTTATATACTTTTTTTCTCCATTCATTTCTCTCCTTTTTTTCTTCTTTTTTTTAAGGAAAAAAACCCAACTAAATACTCTTTCTCACTCTTTCACCAAGAAAAAAGCAACCTGAAGCGTTGATTTCGCCAGCTGCTGACACGCATTAATTTTACGAGAATGGATTTCCCCCATCGCCACTGTTGGAAATTTTTCTTTTCATTTCTTGTTTTTTTTTATCGCTGTTTTTTTCTCTACTTCTCTTCCGTTCATTAAGATTCTTAACCCACTAACCTTGTAAAGAGTTTTTCTTTCTTTTTATCGTCTGGAAAATTTAACGCGACTCGAGTTCTATGTTTAATGAAGTTTATGTCATCATTCATGTTTTTAAGAGCTGCCTTCTTATTGCCAGCGCGTTTTCGATGCATTTTTAAACGTAATTTCTTCTCGAAATCTTACTCTATCCGAATTGTTCGGTTTTTTTTTTCGCGACAGACATTAGAATTAACCACGTTGTTGATTTGCTCTCTACGTGCATATGAGCGGGTTTAATGTGAGTACTAACTTGAGTTATATGATATATTATGAAATCGTTTTATCGACGCTTTCCTTACTTGAGTACTTTTTCGTGTTTATTTTTTTATAGTTTTTTGTATTTAATGCAATTTTTCGCACGCCAGTAATAACATTTATACGCGGTAGCGTCCCTACCCCGAATTGTCGTCAACGCGCGAGTCGAATAAGTTGCCTTAATTTTTCCATTTAAGGGGATTTATCTGCGATTGGCGTTTCGTCGAGTCGAGTGTTGTTGCATCGATGGTAAGAGATTTTTTGAAATATTTCAATAATCCAACTTTTTTTTCATTTTGTTCGAGGGGTGGATTTTTACAGGGGTTGAGTATACATAGGTATTTAGATTAGAAAACTTTTGTTTCGGAGAGTGCCTCGATATATTTTAATGCCGAATCTATTGGTTCATCTCGAAAAGTAACACACTGTAAAGTTCCCATCAGACGATGAGAATTGAGGGACTTTTTGTCTGTATTTATTAAAACTGAAATTTTAGAGAAATGCAGGTGAAAACGCCATTTTGCAGGTTTCATCTATCGTAATTTATGACATAAATACCAGGCTACAGAAAGAAGAGAACAAATTTTAGTATGTCGCAATTTAATGAGATTTCCTTGACATTTATGTGAAATTCAGCATTCCAAGTATTTTCTTATTTGAGAAAGTTGAAAAAAAAAATGCATCCGAAATGACTACTAGTTGTACATTTTTTCATAAATTTTAAACTGAAATCCCAAGCTAAGTCGTTAATAAATTTTCCAATGTTAATCTTCTAGCAAACTTGTTGAATAATTTTTTTTGGCACATTTGAAATAAAGAAAGTGACTGTACCTAAATTCAAGAGATGAAAAAAAGAAAGTAGTTTCAACTTAAACTTGAACTAAAAACTTTAAACGATTGCAGTGTTATATTTTGAAATCTCAATACATATAAAATTCGACTCTAAATTCGCATTTATTGCCCATAAAAATAACACCCCTGATTACCTAAAATACAGCAGCTATTACTTTCCATGTATACAGAACCTATTTTCATTGGAACCATCTTCAAATGTAACTACGAACGTCTTTTTTAAAGACGTAGGCAACTGGGGAAAGAAAACTACGTGATATTTTTATTGAATTGAAAAAAAATTAAAATTATATCTATACGATTTTGTAATATGAGCTACAAGCTGAGAAACTGATAATTCAGTTTTGCATATAAAATGAGTAAATTTTCTAAATTCTCAACTGAAAATTTAAATATACCTACTGGTAATTTACCCACAAAAAATTTCTTGAGTCAGTTTTGTACAGTAAAGAAAAAACATACATTTTTGGCAAATCAATCAGAATTCATTGAAAATTCGTACTTCGAAAACTGACGTATATTTCATGTCGATCTGGAAAGAACGAATAAAATGTTTTGTGAATTTTCTAGTATGTACAGTGAAATCAAAAAAAAAATTATCAGAATTGTCCAAGTAGAAATTTGTGAGGACCTTTCCTCTCCCTCTAAACATTTCCTAATAAATTAGAAAATCATCTTTAGTAAAATTATAGATTTTTAATGTCTGATCAAAGGAAAAAAACCTGTACTTTAGGATTTTTTGAGAATTTCCAAATCAAGAAAAATTAACTGATTTAATTACAAGGTGTCTAACTGCATTTTTTTTTTGAAAGTCCATAATAAACTTATGACAGTTGATCAGGCTCTTCTAATGGACGGATTTTGATCATTTTTTTTCAAAATGTGTTTCGTTTGACGAGTAGATGTGCCACCAACACCAAGAATCGAGATTCAAAAACTTTCCAATTTGGGACACAGTTTTTCCACTTTTTTTTACTTTTTACCAACTGTTTCGTCATTTTTTAAAACACTTTTTGACATTTTTTTCACTTCTGTAATTTAATATTTTACCTAAATATTTTTTGATATTTTTTTCAAATTTGAGACAGAACAAATCGAAATTTAATCATTTTTAAAGTGAATTTTTAAAGAGAGAAAAAAATCGAAATAATGGAATAAGTTGAATTTATCAATGGCGTAGTCGGGCACTCATTCGCTGGGGAGGGGTAGCGAGAAAGAAAGTAATTTTACGTGAAATTATAAAAAATGTCTATTGTTATTAGATTCTTAAAAAAGTAAATTGTTGAGCCCGAGTGAACCGAGGGCGAAAATTTTTCCATAAAAAGGCATTCAAAAGTTGAAATTTCTTCAAGATGACTAATTGAAAAAAAAGAATTTTTAATGAATTTTAATGTAAATCAGGACTGCTGAGCTAAATTCAGCTCATTTTCAGTACTTTTCCGACATTCAGCCCCTTTTTGTAAAATGGAGGACCTTTTTAGCACTTTCAGCACATGTTAGACACCCTCATTTATAACGAAAACAATTTTCAAAGAATACATTTAAAAAAACATGAAAAAAATTCAAATTAATCATTTATTCCAATCTAAATTTTGTCCAATAAAAAGTGAAAAATCTATGACTTGAACGGTAAAGTCAATCTGAATTAGCAACGATTTAATAACTAAATTTTTTTTTTTTGTACTAGACCTCTGCTGTTATTTTTCCTCCAAATATTGGCTTTCAAAGCACAAGTCGGAGAATTATAGTCTTAAAATAACTAAAAAATTACCAAAACTATACGCATAGGTGTTAAAGAAATGAATCACCTCCTCCCCTTTCCTCCCTGATCCTATAGGACATCATTTTTCTCGAACAGGCTGTTCTGAAGAACATTTTAAGCTCTTTTGTCAAAATTTCTGATCGTAATAACAAAATGGCAGTCATTACATTCAATCCTATTAGTGAGAAACTGGGGAAGGTTGATAAAACTTGATCATTTTTTCTCATAAATAGTAAAATTTGTTGAAAAATAATTGGAACCAATTCGGATACTAATTGAAATCTATGCTAAGGACTAAATCGAGTAGAAAAACTCATTCACTCGAGGATTGTTTTTCGCCATAGACTTTTATCTCAAAAATAATTACATAGGCACTCGAATTTCATAAATTTACTACCGAGAATTCTCAATGGTTCTCTACACACAATCGAAACATCACCTCATACGAAAAATATACGTAGGTAGGTAACAATAACGAACTCGAGCCTATCACAAAATCGTCTCGCTGCAAAAAAAAAAGCAGCACACTCTTTATACCCGTGTGAGAATGTAAAACGTCGATACATACGTGAGAAAAATTCAATACCTTATGAAAAAAAGGCGTTCGAGAAAGAATTAATATAAAGAAAAAGACGATGTGTGATGCATGAATATGCAATTCACGATCCCTATTAATACGATTAGACCCTTTGGCGCGGATATTTGTTATTGACATTACGTCACATCACATATAGATGCCTTCGAACGGGGTACACCGAGGAATGTATAAATTATATTCGGCTCGATATCCATTTTAATTTTTCATCTGGCATTATGATTCTCGGAGACGCGGGATTAAATTTACAGTACCAATGGTTCGGAGTTTCTACCATCGGTAGATTAATAGAAATACGAGTATAATTTCATATTTTCATAGAAGCGTTGGCTCGTGTACATTATAAAAATAATTCGTTGAGAAAATTCTCTCATATTTATACGATATACATGACGAGAGCTGAAAAAATTTTGAATTTATATTTCCAAAAAAAAGTAAATAAAAGACAAAGCTGAGGAACCAATCAATCAACAAAAAAATCAGCCCATGGATATTCAACAATTGCACATTTTCTATTCGAAAACGAAAAATTTAGAATGATTTTTGAGCTCGAGATTTTTTCGTTAAAATAGTGTTTTCTTTCAATACGACCATAATTTGCAATCAGTTTCCACAGAAGCTTGTACCAACTCCTGAAGCCTCATTTAATATTGCTATTTTGCAAGTACAAATTTACGTACTGGTACATGGCAATCATTGGTGCGGCACATTAAAACAATGAAAATAGCAACATTAACCATCTGTTTTCAACCCTTTCATTTACATATCCCTTCTCAACAGCAATCAGCCAATCAGAACGAAACATGGTAATACTTTTCGTTAAATGTTATTGTTTTTAACTTTTAACCATCCTCCAATGAAAAATCTGATCGCAAAAAAATACTAAATTACTATATAGGTGCTGCAGTGCGGTAGGGGTAATTTGAATATGTATTACGCACCGATTTTCAAAAGCGGAAGAGTTCTAACACAAGAAAAAAAAAGAAAGGGTTAAAGGGTATAATTCATATGTAAAGATTTTTTTTTTTTATTCAATACAACTCCAAAGGGTTAAATGACGGTTTTATAAAATACGTGCTTATCGAGTAGGCTACATCATTGAAAACGAACGGTTAACGTCACAAGTTATTTTACATGTCTTCTCGCGAATCCGATATATTTAATACCAGTGTACTGTAAATTTTTTATCAATTTGTACCTTCGTGTTATGTGCTGAGCATGCCTATGTATAATACTTATGTACTGTACGAGTATGGTTATGGTATACGTTTCACGACACGAGCTTTTTCTCTACCGTGCCATCCATTTAGGTAAGTTTATCGTCGTCAAACTTACGGGGTAATAGCGAGTTGGAGTTTGGCCAAAGCTATTTGGATACAATTTCAAATCAGGCCGATGTGATTTAGTTTTTCATCTTGTTAATCGATCAGCCTGCGCAAATAGCGAGGCCTCGTTTTAAGTATATCTATGGTTTGAAATTTGGCCATATTTTTTCATTTTTTTGATACGCGGATAATTCGGTTTTTTGGATAGTTTTTCATTTTTTTAAAAATTAATGTGATTTTCATTTCGTAGTGATTTTTTGTTAGGATTATTTTAAAATTTTTGAATGTTAAAATAATTGTTTTAATATTTAAAAATTTTTTTTTTTCAATTCTTGAAGTACTGGATTTCTGAAATTTATTCACGTGACTC
This sequence comes from Pseudococcus longispinus, assembly GCA_900064475.1. Classification (NCBI taxonomy): domain Eukaryota; kingdom Metazoa; phylum Arthropoda; class Insecta; order Hemiptera; family Pseudococcidae; genus Pseudococcus; species Pseudococcus longispinus. The sequence goes on from FIZU01047981.1 coordinate 18,692, forward strand.
GATGAACAGGAGGAGAATAAAAATTAAAAACACAAAAATCTCTAGAAGAATCAATCAATATGAAATTCATCATCTAAAGCCATAGGTACCTAGTTTCTAAGATTTTGACTTGAATGGCCTGAAGAAAAATTAAAAATTAATGGTCAATTTTTCTAAAAAAAAAAAATTCAATTTTCATCTATTTTTGTGAAATTCTTACAGCTTTTAGCTCATTTCGAGAGTATTTTCACAAAATTTCAACTTTTTGGCAGCATTTTGGCGAATTTGTATGATACTTTCATCTACCTACGAGTATTTCTACAAATCTAGCAAAAATGTCTGACATTTCAATCAAATTTCAACAGGGAGGGCAGTATTTGTGCTGAAATTCCATTATTTTTTTCAAAAAGTTGACTAAAAATTTGGCAAAATTGATTATAAATATCATAAAAATCTTATTGAAATTTAAGAGCCTTGGCACAAATTGAAAGTTGTATCAAAATTTAGTGAAAATAATTCAAAATATCGTTCTAACTTTTGATAACACTTTGAAACATTTTCATTGTTATTGCAATAAATTTTGAAAAATTCTCTAAATATCAGTAAACAGATGATCCCAACAAAAACTTACCAAACAATTTTACCTTGGTCAAAACCAACTCGTATCAGTCATGAAAAAAATTTCCTATGCATATTTTCATTCAAATTACTTGAGAATTGAGATCAGATTCATTTTTTGCCAGAATTCACTAATCATTTCAATAACTAGGACTCTGCTTCAGGCCATTCCAGTCAAAATTAAACTATTGCACGATTTTTAGACAACCGTCTTCTCAAAATTACGTATTTTAATAAAATTATTTCCATCTGAGTCCAAATTTTTGAAATAAAAATTCAAGAAATCAGTTGAATTGTTTATTAGTAAATCTTGATTCTTGCAGACCTATGATAAGCTCACGATGTTTCGCTTTGAAAAATTCGAATGTTTTGAAAATTGTTGTTCGATTTCCTCAAAGTCACTGAAATAATGAAATATAGTCAAAATTAGAGAGAATGTAGACGAATTTGTACTCCTCTCCGCTCCTCTCGTTGACGAAATTCCGTTTTGAATTGTTTTAAGGTTTTGGAATTTTAGAAAAATATAATTCTTTTTGAGAAATTTGAAAAAAATAACATTCAAAGCAGGAAAAGTTGGAGTAAATTACCTAAATTTCGAGTGAAAAAGAAGTACGAATTTTCACTTCCCAAATCCCTTCCTTACTTTTTTTACTTTGCTTATGTAATCGGTGTAATATTCGTATATAAAATTCCAATGGCATTCTTTTTTGTTTCATTTTCATTCTTGATTACTTTTTGAGTCCCTGATAAACTATTAAAATAATGAAAAACCGAAATTAAAATTTTCTAAAGGTAAATTTTTTCAAAAATGTACCATGATTTTGTTTATGACAAAATCCCTTCTCCTTCTCGTACTTGATATCAAAATTTCAATAAAATTCAAAATTGAAAAAGGTCAGAATTTCTAAAATTTCAAAGATCAAAAAATCGTTCGAAATCTGTAAAATTTTTCAAGCCTATGAAAATCTAAAATAGCCTGAAAAAATGTCTAAAAGTCAGCGTGATCTTTTGAAATTTTCCAAGTCCAAAAGGTCAGTAGAAATCTGGAAAATTTTTCAAGTCCAAAAAAGTCTGACAAAAGTCAACGTGACGGATTTTCGTGACTTTTTGCAGGATGATCATCGCAAAGGTATACGCTCTGCTAAAAATCCATTACGAAATTTCAATAAAAGCCTATTAAAAATGTAAAAGAACATCGTTCTCTAAAATCTGACATTTTAATAAAATCTCATAAAAGTTTAATAAATGTACGTAAGAGTATAAATATTACACTCTGACATTCAAAAAAATTCGAGAACTTTTTTCTCTAAAAATTTTGTTGCTCAGATCTTCATACCGAAATTTTAAATCGTCTCTCGATATATATCCATTTCAAAAATTGATATTTAAAAGTGCAAAAGTCAACGTGTATTATAAAAAAAGTTTTGAATTAATACGTAACTATTTGAGTAGGCATCAATAATACGAAAATTGATGCTTTCAACTTTCAAGGAAGGTGATGAGAACTAGCATGAAAAACCAGATAATAAAAAACTGATGGGTAATAGCTCAATATTGAATCTTGGAGTGCCTAACTATTAGCAGGTATACTTCAAAACCCAAACAAACGAAGTCAAAGTTGATTAGAAAATCAAGAAAAAACGTTTTGGATATAGCCTAAAATAATACTTGGACTTTTTAGGGGAAGGGAAGGTCATTTTCTTCTACATTAGCATAGAAAGTATGTATCATAATAACAACTATCTAATATCTAAAAATTAATTTTAATAAGTAAGTAAGGTACATAAATTATCGACAAAAAAACCTTCATACCGAAACCAGAAAATATAAAAAAACCGAGTAAAATCCCTCTCCCTACCTCGACCCACTCCCTCTGTGCATTCTTAAATTCACCATCATCTCGGGCCAACTCGGCTGAAAAACGTTAAAACGCGAAAATTCCAAACGATAAAATCTTTGGAAAAAGGAAGGCAAAAAAAAAACCTTCAAACATTGTTTTACTCATCGGAAAATTTTCATCGATTCGTGCGGCGGGATTCGGCGTAGCGAAAATTCAAAAGGCAACATCATTTTTCAAATAAATTATTACTACGACGAAAAAAATTCCTTTCTCGATTCTTCGACAGTTGTAATATTCGAAATATTCGCGGCGCGGTGAAATTTTCCGACGAGCTCATCTGGCTATAAAGGAAAATTTCGCTTTCGCGCGGAATTACGCCAGATGTTATTCACGCAGCGTCGATCAAAATTGGCAAAACTTCATACCTACAGCGCGAAACATAAACCGCGAGTCAAAATTGTCAAGTGTCTTTAAAACTTATCTGGGTGGAAAAAAATTCCTTAGATTCTTGGGTAAGGCCTTCGTATGGCGGAGAGAATACTTTCAAACATTTTATATAAGTACAATTTGAAAACTGTATGGTAGATTTGAATGAGATGAAATTATAGGTTGATTTTGAATACTTACTACAATGATGATGATGAGAAGAGGTGTAACAAGAACGTTGGCGTTTTATATAGGTACTTATTTCGTATTTACAAAGAAAAACATGCTGGTTTATTTCGAATGGAAAATTTTTACAGAAATATTCGTTCTCGTATTACTCGCTATTATTATACGTACGTAGTAAAGAGCTCGAAGAAATTAATTAATTAATAAAGGGAAGTTACTCCACAACTATAACAACCAGAATACCAGAAATCCAACTTTTTCTTGATCAAAAGCTCTCGAAGGGCACATTACCAAAAATTCATTAAAAAATGAATCAAAATTTATAAAAATGTCAATTATCAATTTTGGGGCTCTAAATATTTGGAGGTCCTTAAGTTGAGGGGAGGTGATAAAATAGAGGCATTGTGAAAAAACGATTTTTCTGAAAAAATGCAATACACATCAACCCTTTCGTTTTTTCAGGGAAGAGGAGAATACGTCCCCAAAACCAAAATTTTGGGCCAGACTCTGTTTTACTCTCTCTCTATTTAGCTAGAAGCTCATTTTTTAAATCAAAAGTTCTTTATCAGTTTATGATCGAAATTCATAAAAAAAGGGAAATTTTTGACAGCTAGGGGGGCGTGAGGTACCAAAATAGAAGTATCAAATATTTGGTAATTTTTTTTTGTCTTGATCCCATTTTGAACTTAACTGCAAAATTTGAACCTTTTTTTCCTCCCATGGGTTGAATGACATGTCCACAAAAAAAACAAAATTTTGGGAACTCTTCTGTAGCAGATGTTGAATTTCCCAGTACATGAAATATTTAATGACTGTTTCTAAAAATGGTGATATTGTTTCGGATTTTTGTAATTTTTTACGTATTATTCGGTTTTTCAAATTTCATAGATTATTAAGAAAAAATATCAAATAATTCCATTTATTTCAGGTACGTAATGTTTGTTTACTAAGTACGTAGATATCTACCATATTTGCCAAGTTTTATTCTCGCAACTGCAAGAACCATCGTAAATTTCGCTCATTTTCGGTTTGAGTTTTTTTCACGAAAATTTTTATTTTCTAATGTTTATTCGTGCCAAAATTTCCAAGGATCATAGTAATTGTGATACGAAACAATCATTGCCCAGAAGCTACTTAGGCAGCAAAGTGGCTAGGGGACGAAATCTCCTAGTATGGACACCTAGACTTAGAATTTCTTTGTGGGGGCAAACTTGAGTCCGGGGCAGGGATCCGGAGGGGGGGGGGTCTGGCAGCCTCCCTCCACCTCCGACTCCAGA